>QJPP01006973.1:0-19651 GCA_003996215.1 Jaltomata sinuosa | reverse complement strand
AAAGGGAAAGAATTGGCAGCCAAGGCCCAATAAGGTTAAGTCCAACAAAGCCCATGTAAAATGGCCAAGTAGGTGTATCACCTTCTTGACATTTTGTGGCTCAAAATGAGCAAGGAAAGTCGGCCAAAGCAGCCCCCTTTTAAAGGGGTTAAGACCAGCTCATTTCACTCATTTTAACTTGAAAAAAAAAACAGATTTTAGAAGTTCTTTCTTTCTCTCTCTCTTAGCTTCACATAGCAGCCATAAAATACCATTAGGGTTCTTAAGTATTCTCCCTCTTTTCAAGCTAAGTTGAAGGGGAGGTCAAGCTCTTGAAGAAGTACAATTTAGGAGGACAGATTTTCAGAATTTAAGGTAAAGTTACTGCCCATTTTTACCCCTTTTTATATGCAAGTTTGATGGAGAATTCTGTATGTGTTTGTGTCAAGAACCATGGGGTAGTGATTGGAATCCTTGAGTTAAAATACTTTCTTATTATGTTGATGGATGTTTGGGATTGTTTTAGGAGCGGTTTTATGTGTATATAAAATGGAAACTCACCCTCTTAGCTCGGCAATCTACCGTGGCATAACATGAAGCCAACCAATCCATACCCATTATAACGTCAAAATCTATCATATCTAGCTCAACAAGGTCAGCCAATGTGTTACGGTCACAAACAGTTACTATGCAATTACGATAGACTTTTCTAGCTATAATAGACTCGCTAGTTGGCATAAATACTTCAAATGGTTTAACCAATAATTCTGGCATTCCTTCAAACTTTCCAGCAATCAATGGAGTTACATATGATAATGTAGAGCCTGGATCAATTAATGCATATACATTATATGAAAAGATGGACAATGTACCTGTAACCACATCAGGTGAAGCCTCCAAATTCTGTCGTTCCGCTAGAGCATATGTACGATTTTGAACTCCACTAGAACTAGCAGTTCCTCTACCACCTCTACCACGACCTGCAGGTACTTGTGGCCCCCTACCTAAATAAGGCACCAATGATGATGATGCAGCAACCGATCCAGTAGGTTGTGCCATGCTACCCATGCCCCTTTGAGGGCAATTTCTCATCATGTGTCCCGGTGTACCACACCAAAAACAAACATTTGTTCCAAGCCGACATATACCTGGATGATTTCTTCCACATTGTTTACAAAACTATCTAGGAGGTCTTGGTTGGCTCGCACTTCCCTGTTCTTGGTACCCCGCTACTTGTGAGCCTTGACTCTCACTCCTTTGCCCAAATTGATTAGCCCTAGACCCTTGAAACCGAGGTGGAGCGCTAGCTGTAGAGTAGGAAGATGATGGCCTAGGCAGTCTATTAGAAAACCGAGGCCTAAACTCACCTTTGGATGGCGTAAACTGGCCCATAGATCTGGCCCTCTTGGACTGCCCTCTTTCCGACTCTTGTGTCCTTCTCCTTTGCCTTTGATCCTCCATCTTTTGTGCAAAAGCTTGTATCCTTGCTATATCCATATCTTTGTTCAAAGCAGCAATAGTACAATCCCTAACCATATATGAATCCAATCTATCCACATAACGATGAACTCTATCCTCCATAGTAGCTACTACATTAGGAGCATACCTGGCCAAAGAATTAAACTTGAGACTATACTCTTTCACGCTCATATTCCCTTGGTGAAGATTTAAGAACTGAGTTGCACGGGCCTCCCGAATCTCCAATGGCAGATAATGGTCAAGGAATGCCTTTTTAAACTCTTTCCATTTAGCTGAAGGTGTATTTATACCCCTAGATTGTTTCCAAGCTTCGTACCACAATACAGCCACACCTTTTAATCTATATGTTGCCAACTCAACTGCTTCCTTACCAGATACATGCATAATATCTAAGGTCCTTTGGATTTGATCAATAAAGTCTTGCGGATCTTCATTAGGATCTGACCCGGTAAATGATGGAGGGTCCAAATTAAGGAAATCACGTATCCGCACACTAGCTTCCCTATTTGCACCACTAGTACCTGCAATTGGACCTGCTTGCCCTTGTCCTTGACCAGCAAGTATACGAGTCAACAATTGGACTGCATTCTTTAAATCTTGGTCAGTAGCATTAACCGGTGGTTCTTGGGGTGCTGCTGCCCTCCTTAGCTCTTCTGGAGACGGAGGAGTGGAGGAAGTCCGTGATGAAGACAGTTGAGCCTCACTTTGATTAGCTCGTCTAGGTGGTGATTTGCTGGTCCCTTCTTGATAACGGGAATACAACAAACAAGAAGAAATGAAGGAAAAGATATGAGAATTAATAATTAGGAATTGAAATTATGGGCAACAAGGGGCTAAAACCCTCACCTCCCAATTGATTCCAACAACTAGATACTAATTCAACTCAACTAATCAAGGAAACCTAAATGAGATCCACAAGTGGGAAACCTTCGATTAATTAAGTAAAGAAGTTAAACTAACAATTAAGAGAGTCACCCTAATCACTCACTAATTCCTTAAGGGAATTACACTAAAGTCTTACACTAGCAACTACAAGTTTAGAGTATCAATCTTCAATATGCAAAAACTAGTCTTCCAAATGAAGAAAAGCTACTACTTATACTAGGGAATAAGAAGACACTAGCTATTACAATTTTGCCCTTAATGAAGTAAGGGCCTTGTTTGGTTGCCTTCTTTTGGGAATTCTTGAATTCCCCCTTCCACCTCACTTTAATAGACCACCCACACATTGTATGCTTTCCTTTGGGATTCTTCAAGCTTCTCCAATGCTTCCCTTTTCATGAACATTGCTTGAAGGTCTTGGAGCTCTTTAGCTTGACTACGTGTGAAAGGCCTTGAAGGATAAGTGCCATCCAAGATAGTACCATCCATGCTTTCCAATCTAGTATCATCCTCCCCTTCTTGAAAATGATTCGTCCTCGAATCCAATTGATCACCTACAACACAAGGAGAAAGATCACTAACATTGAAAACATTATGAACATTATACTCACTTGGTAAGTCAATCATGTATGCATTGTCATTTATCCGCTTGAGCACTTTGAAGGGTCCGTCTCCCCTTGGGCTTAGCTTTCCTTTTCGAACTTGTGGGAACCTCTCCTTTCGGAAATGAACCCACACCCAATCGTCCGGGTTGAAAATCACTTCCTTTCTTCCACGATTCTTTCGATTGGCCACCTTTGAATTGTTCTTTTCAATGGCCTCTTTTACCTTGGAATGAATGTTCATCATCTCCTTTGCTCTTTGTTCAGCATCTAGGCTCACAACAACATGGCTAGACAAAGGAGTCATAGTTAATGGAAACAAAGGCTTAAAGCCATAACATGCTTCAAATGGGGACATTCCAATAGAAGAGTGGAAAGACCGGTTATATGCAAATTCTATCAAGGGTAAATGGTCTTCCCAAGTGGTTGGGGTGCCCCTAATCATACACCTAAGCATGCTTCCAAGAGTCCGGTTGACTACTTCGGTTTGTCCATCCGTTTGAGGATGACAAGAAGTAGAAAACATGAGTTTGGTACCAAGTGTACCCCATAGATAAAACCAAAAATGACTAAGAAATTTGGAATCCCTATCACTAACAATGGTTTGAGGGACTCCATGCAATTTAAGCACATTAATGACAAACAAGGATGCTACATGGGATGCATCATCACATTTATGGCATGGAATGAAATGAGTCATTTTAGAGAACCTATCCACTACCACAAATATGCTATCATGTCCTCTTTTAGTCCTAGGAAGTCCCAACACAAAATCCATAGAAATGTCCATCCATGGACCACTAGGAGTAGGAAGAGGGGTATACTTACCTTGAGGCCGAGTCGTGGATTTGGCTTGCTTGCATTCGAGACATTGTCCACAAATCCGCTCCACGTCATGCTTCATCTTTGGCCAATAAAATTGTTCCATAAGGATGTCAAGTGTCTTGGGTACTCCAAAGTGCCCCATCAAACCACCACTATGAGCTTCCTTGACAAACAACTCTCTCCATGAACTCATGGGCACACAAACTCGCCCATTCTTGAACAAGAATCCATCAACCAATTGGAACCTATCAACCCGCTTCCCTTGACTAAGACAATCAAAAATTTCTTTGAAATCGGGATCCATAGAATAGAATCCCTTCAAGCTTTCAAATCCCATCATTTTAGAAGCCAAGGTGTTGACCAATACAAACCTCCGTGATAGAGCATCCGCTACTACATTCTCTTTGCCTTGCTTGTAGTTGATCACATATGGAAAGGTCTCAATGAATTCAACCCATTTGGCATGTCGCTTGTTCAACTTGGATTGCCCCTTAAGATGTTTCAAGGACTCATGATCGGTCCTTATCACGAACTCTTTGTGCCACAAGTAGTGTTGCCAATGAGCCAATACCCTCACAAGTGCATATAATTCCTTGTCATAAGTTGAGTACCAAAGAGTAGCTCCCTTTAGTTTTTCACTAAAGTAAGCCAATGGTTTTCCCTCTTGCATCAAGACACCACCTATCCCAACACCCGAAGCATCACACTCTATCTCAAAAGCTTTATCAAAATTAGGTAGTTGGAGTAATGGGGAGGAACGCAACATGGACTTCAATGCTTGAAAGGACTTCTCTTGTTCTTCCCCCACACAAAAGGTACATCTTTCTTGATCAATTCGGTTAATGGGGAAGCAATTGAACTAAAACCCTTCACAAAACGCCGGTAAAAGCTCGCCAACCCATGAAAACTTCTTACCTCAGTTGCGTTGGATGGGGTCGGCCAAGTCTTGATTGACTCCACCTTTTCTTCATCAACCTCTATACCACTTGCACTAACCACAAAGCCCAAGAACACTACCTTTTCAACACAAAAAGAACACTTCTTGAGATTCGCGAATAACCTTTCTCGTAGCAAAACATCAAACACTTGTTTCAAATGGCCTACATGCTCTTCGATTGTCTTGCTATACACAAGTATGTCATCAAAGTACACAACCACAAACTTGTTGATGAAGGGTTTTAGGACATGATTCATCAACCTCATGAAAGTGCTTGGAGCATTAGTCAAACCAAAGGCATCACAAGCCATTCATACAACCCAAATTTTGTTTTGAAAGCCGTCTTCCATTCATCACCCGGTTTCATTCGAATTTGATGGTACCCACTCCTAAGATCAACCTTTGAGAACACACTTGATCCACAAAGCTCATCCAACATGTCATCAAGTCTTGGAATTGGATGCCTATACTTGATTGTAATCTTGTTCACGGCTCTACAATCAATGCACATTCTCCAAGTACCATCCTTTTTGGGAACAAGGATAACCGGTACGGCACACGGGCTTAGGCTTTCTTTGATCAATCCCTTTTCAAGGAGTTCTTCCACTTGCCTTTGTAGTTCCTTGGTCTCTTCCGGATTACACCTATAGGCTGGTCGGTTGGGAATTTGTGACCCCGGCACAAAGTCAATTTGGTGCTCAATTCCCCTCAAGGGTGGTAGTCCCGCGGGCATCTCATCCGGAAATAGTTCATCATAGTCCTGTAAAAGAGAAGAAACAATACTAGGCAAAATGCTAGTATCTTGGTTAGCATGCAATAAAAGATTGGTGTTGACAAGGCACACTAAAAAGCGTTCCTCATCCACACCTTTTAGACAATTGTTTGGCTTGGCTATCATACACATGTTCTTCTTATTTTTAGCCAAGTCACTTCCCTCCTTTGGAACAATGGTGGAACTTTCACCTTCACTCTTCGCTTCTTCCACCCTTATTCTCTCCCGAAGCTCCTTCATAGCCCGATAGTCCTCACTCACTTGGTATGGGGTGAGAGGTGCAAGTACATATTTCTTACCGTCAATCACAAACGCATACTTGTTGGTCTTTCCATAGTGCACAACATCTCTATCAAATTGCCAAGGCCTCCCCAATAATACATGACAAGCCAACATGGGTACCACATCACAAATCAACTCCTCATTGTACTTGCCCACACTAAATCGAATATTTGCTTGTTTGAGGACCTTCATCTCTCCACTCTCATTGAGCCATTGTAGCTTGTATGGGTTGGAATGCCTTCTTGTTGGAATCTGCATACGCTCCACCAAAGAACTACTCACCACATTAGTGCAACTCCCACTATCAATAATCAAAGAACACACCTTATCTTGGATCTTGCACCTAGCATGAAACAGATTCTCCCTTTGGTCAAGTTCTTCTTTGGCAAGGGCTCCCATAATTCTCCTCACAACACATGAAAGGTTGGTATTTACCTTCAACTCTTCATTATCATCAAGTAGGGGTTGCCCCCTTTCCATGAAGCAAGCAAAATTTACCCTCTCATCCAACCTTTCTTCCTCATCCCCCGAGGCTACTCTCTCCCTTTCACCTTTATCCCCCTCTCCCTCACTTCTTTCATTATGCTCATCTTCCTCATCGGTTTTATACCCATCAAGAAAAGCAACAATTGTCCTTCTATTAGGACACTCACTAGCAATATGTCCCCTCCCTTGACATCGAAAGCATTGGATGGTAGAGGGTCGAGGAAAGTTGGGTTTTTCAAAGTTACCTCCTTTCTGCTTGTCATTCCCTTTGGCTTTGTAATCAACCTTGACATGAGTGTCTTGACCACTACCCTTAGATGATTCTCGAGGAGTTGGGGTCTTCCACTTATCATTGTTTTTACTCCATGAGGAAGGTGAAAAATTCTTGGCCTTGTATGTCTTCTCATCTTTCAAATCCATTTCGACCTTAGAGGCATCATGGAAAGCCGCTTCAAGATTCTCATAGTGTTTAAGTCTCAAAGGCTTCAAGATATCGGGCCTCAAGTTTGCCATGAATCGTATCACCGTATATTGCATATGCTCCTCAAGCTTGGACTTCATTCTCAAGTTCTCAAATTCATCATAGTATTCTTCAACACTCTTGGTACCTTGCCTAAGCATGTACACCTTCTTGAGAGCTTCTTGGTAGTAATCCGGAGTCAAATACCTATACTCCATTAGACCAACCAACTCTTGCCAAGTGGGTAACTCATAGAGATGACGACTCTCTCGTTCCCTCCTCTTGGATTCCCACCATGTGGAAGCATATCCCTCGAATTGAGTGAGGGCATACTTCGCCTTCAATGATTCCGAGATGTTATTAGTAAGGAAAATCCGTTCACTTTGTAGTTTCCATTCAAGAAATTCATCCGGGTCACTACTTCCCTTGAACTTTGGAAGTGTAACCTTGATCGTGTTCAATCCCCTATCTTGATCATTCCGTTCTCCATACCTAGCTCCTCTATTCCCCATCCTATCTCCTCTATTCCCATAGCGTTGACCTCCTATTCCTTGGTCCCACCCTAAGTCCCGAGGCTGGACCCCTTCCCTTGGCCCTTCATAGTCATCTCTACCCCCATGCTCCCAAAACTCATCATTATTGTGAACTTCATTCATGTCGTCATAGAGAGGATTTTGAAATTGGTGGTTTGGGTAGGGTGTTTGTGTGGTGTTTCGTGGAGGTGATATGTAGGAATCATGTAAGGACGCATTTGATGGATTTCGGAGTGGAGTTTGGTATAAAACTTGGTTTGCCACAATAGGACGGTTCTCTTGTGGAGGGCGATAGGGTTGTGGATGCGGATGTGGATGTGGTGTTGGTTGCCTTGTGAAGTTTGGAGGGTTGTTTGTTTGGAAGGTGGGTTGTTGGAAGTTTCGGGTTCGATTTTGTGGAGGGTAACATAGTTGGTGAGCTTGCCCCGGAGTAATGGTGGTGGATTGCACCGATGCTCGCCTTGCCTCCTCATTTTCGACTTGGAGTGTCTTCCCTCTATTCTCATTTTCCACCCGTACCAACCTTTCCTCCATACCTCCTAACTTCCCATTCATTTCCGCCATTTGTTTGGAGAGGTGTGCAAGAACCTCCATGAGGTTCTCCGAGCTCTCCCCAACTGGACTTGCACCGTGGTGGGACATGGCACCTACAAAACTCAACAAGCAAGGTTAGTAGTAAAAGGCTCACGTACCTCGTATGTAACTCTCAACTCACCTCCTGTGGCAACGTCTCAAAATTGATAGTGAACTAGCTCCGCTCAATCAACTCAAGGTCACCTATCCTTTGTGGAGGAGTGGATTCATGTGACTCTTGAAAGAAGGACGACTTGAAAGACTCTAACGGACTTGAATCAAGGAATTAATCAACGAAAACAAGACAAGAAAAGAAGAAGGAAGAAGCACGAAAGAATTCGGACTCAAGAATTAAGTAACAAAAGTAGGAGAAACTACTTGTTGTTGCTTAATTTGGAGAATCAAAGAGATGATTTGATGTTTAAAAACTAGTTAACAAGTAATTAAAGATGTTAATTAGATGTTAAATAGTTGAGAAATCAAAGAAAAATGAGTGTAGAAGAAGAAGTTTGAAGTTCCAACACTTAGAAAAAAATTGGGGTCTTAAAAGTTCCAACACTTAGAAAAATTTTGGGGTCCCAAAATTTGAGACCCCTAAAAAAACTAAGTATGAAAACCTGCAGAAAAGCCCTCTGAAGTTGGTCTCACGCGCCTGGGTGAGACTGGGCGTGGAATTTTTTTTTTTTTTTTTTTTTAAATTCCACTTGTGGACCCAACAAACATCTTTGACCACTTTGACTTGGAAAAGTTGGATCAAACGTACCTTTTGGCTTCTTCTTCTTCAAGATGTTCTTGATGAATATCAAAAACACATAGAACACCAAGAACACACACTAAACACCAATACCTTCAAATGAGCTCGGAATTGGCTCAAATTTTAGGATTAGCTCCCCCTTAACGTAGGGAACAAACCCCAATGATTTTTAAACTCCAATTCCTCCTCAATCAATAGACCCACTTTCAAAGTTTGTAAAGCTTCAAAAGCTCAAAACCCTTTAATGGCAACTTCACTTCTACAACTCCAAATCGCACGAAATTTGAAATCTAGACTCAAAAAACACTAGGGAACAAGAATCTAGTGTCAAAAACAAGAAATCAAACAAGAAAAAAATTTGGATTTTCAGTTTTTTTTTTTTTTTTGGATTTTGAAGATATCAAATTCCCAAGACTTAGATTTGTGGAAACAAACCTAAACCAAGCTCTGATACCAAATGATAACGGGAATACAACAAACAAGAAGAAATGAAGGAAAAGATATGAGAATTAATAACTAGGAATTGAAATTATGGGCAACAAGGGGCTAAAACCCTCACCTCCCAATTGATTCCAACAACTAGATACTAATTCAACTCAACTAATCAAGGAAACCTAAATGAGATCCACAAGTGGGAAACCTTCGATTAATTAAGTAAAGAAGTTAAACTAACAATTAAGAGAGTCACCCTAATCACTCACTAATTCCTTAAGGGAATTACACTAAGCCTTACACTAGCAACTACAAGTTTAGAGTATCAATCTTCAATATGCAAAAACTAGTCTTCCAAATGAAGAAAAGCTACTACTTATACTAGGGAATAAGAAGACACTAGCTATTACAATTTTGCCCTTAATGAAGTAAGGGCCTTGTTTGGTTGCCTTCTTTTGGGAATTCTTGAATTCCCCCTTCCACCTCACTTTAATAGACCACCCACACATTGTATGCTTTCTTTTGGGATTCTTCAAGCTTCTCCAATGCTTCCCTTTTCATGAACATTGCTTGAAGGTCTTGGAGCTCTTTAGCTTGACTGCGTGTGAAAGGCCTTGAAGGATAAGTGCCATCCAAGATAGTACCATCCATGCTTTCCAATCTAGTATCACTTCTCCAGTAGCCACATCTACTTGCTTACCAGTACTCTTATTTTTCCTAGTAACCGGCATTTTTGCTATAATAAAAACAATTTAAAGGTTAGATACGATAAACCTATAACATTGGCTCTATTGCACGATCTAAGAGATGAAGAAAAAGAGACAACTCCTAAATGTCCCGTAGCCTCCTGTTTATAGATGTGGTGCACAACACACCCATAAGCAAGACTCTACATAGACACGGCTTTGTAGACTCCCTAGGATGACCTGCTCTGATACCACTTTTGTCACGCCTCAAATTACATTTAGACGAACAGGCACTCGATGCCCTAAAGGCCCGAGAGAACCAGCTTATAACCTGTGATTCATCATGCATATAACTATGACAATTAAGAAGTTTTGACTATAGATAAGCTGCCTGAATAACAAGACCAACATAGATAGGCCCAAAACTTATGTACACGATCTGGCCATCGAGGCCACAACTGTTAAGAGCAAAGACATAACTAAGTTTTACTTTAACATTGGTCTACAAAGCCTCTACAAGATAGACAAACTTAGTTTAGGTTAGGACAGGGCCCCGCCTTACCCTTAACTATACAATACCCAAAATATATACCAAAGACTCGGTAAAGCCCCGAATCAACCTGGAGCTCACCAACAGCAGCCGAGTGTCCTGTGCTCCTACTGGGGAGGTCTACTAGCCAGAGTACATGTGCCTGCGGCATGAAATGCAGCGTCCCCATGAGGGACGTCAGTACGAGAGAATGTACTGAATATATAAGGCATAAAGTAAACCATATGAAAACAAGAGCTCAAATAGAATAAGGTATCAGTGCATAAACATGTAAATAAGAACAGAAGATCACATTCGCTTACACTTGCGAAATCATGTATATTACGTTCTTTGGTTACTCTTCTTTGCTTTATGATCATTGTAAGGCATGTAATACACGTGACCAACTGATCAGTGGTAGAAGAGGAGTCCCATGCTAGGCAATTTAACCCCTGGGATGCTGCCCTCATAAATATACAAATTGGGATCGACCCATGCTAGGCTTTCGCCCCTAGGCTGCCACCCATAAGTACACAAATAGGGATCGACCCATGCTAGGCTTTCACCCCTGGGCTGCCACCCACACATATACAGATTACTTCATTTAGTTTCTTTAATCTTTGAGATTGTTACTTTGGTGGTTGTAACCTTTATTGAGCTCAAAACTATGGACCAGTAGTAGAAGACATGTGGACATGCACTTAAGGCAGTAACAATGATATAAGGAACAAACGTAACATCAACGTACTGTTTAGGAGCTTATATGATACAATGAACCTCATTTGGCTTAGAGAATAACTCACAAAGCTTGTTGTTGAAAGTACCTTTACTAGGAAACTCACTTCGTTGGTAACAACACAAATATAAGAGTTCATGCCAAGGAATATGAAACTGAGAAACCTTACATACCTTGTTGTGTAACTCGGATATTACAACGAATTAAGCTTCCCTCTTTCAGATTATTTATCTACAATGAAATACGTGGCAAAACTAGTATTAGTAGCTAGTTAACTAATTTGGGCTACTTGATCCCACTAAATCAGTAACTAGGCAGTAAGCTCGTAATTGATCAAACCAAGAGTGTTCCTTTCACCTCTTCCCTTCTAAACATATCTACATACTGTACGACCTTCTCATAAGGTCCCTTGAAACTCTTCCGACTTCATAACATATACCAAATAACATACAAAGGTGTGCAGGCAGCAAGTTAACATAACACCCAATTAAGTGGTGTATTACCACACCCTCCTTCCATACTTCAATACAACTTCACACACCCTTTTACAAGTTCAACCAAGCTGTCCCAAATATATACACATAAAACCGCTCCTAAAACAATCCCAAACATCCTTAAACATAATAAGAAAGTATTTTAACTCAAGGATTCCAATCACTACCCCATGGTTCTTGACACAAACACATACAGAATTCTCCATCAAACTTGCATATAAAAAGGGGTAAAAATGGGCAGTAACTTTACCTTAAATTCTGAAAATCTGTCCTTCCAACTTGTACTTCTTCAAGAGCTTGAACTCCCCTTCAACTTAGCTTGAAAAGAGGGAGAATACTTAAGAACCCTAATGGTATTTTATGGCTGCTATGTGAAGCTAAGAGAGAGAGAAAGAAAGAACTTCTAAAATCTATTTTTTTTCAAGTTAAAATGAGTGAAATGAGCTGGTCTTAACCCCTTTAAAGGGGGGCTGCTTTGGCCGACTTTCCTTGCTCATTTTGAGCCACAAAATGTCAAGAAGGTGATACACCTACTTGGCCATTTTACATGGGCTTTGTTGGACTTAACCTTATTGGGCCTTGGCTGCCAATTCATTCCCTTTCTTTCACTTCTTTGGGCCAGAATTTATTCAAGTGGGTGATGGGTGTACTTGGCCCTCTAAGCTAGTCAAAATAGTCTTAGTAGGTGATGCACCTACCTAGTTCTTTAGGCTGGTCAATAAGTCAAAGTAGGTGATGCACCTACTTGTCACCTACTAGCTTAGTTAAGTCAAGCAAGCAGCTCACTTATTTTATTCTATTTTCTAATTTCTAATCCCTTTTGCTTTAACTTAACACTTCACCCTAAATATTTACTCAAATACAACCTTACCATCTCGAGTTTAAATACTTTTGTCGAGGTTAACTTGGCCGTTTACGTGCTGAACTGAATGGGGCATTACAGCACCTCCCAATACACATTAAACTATCACTGCTCATAATAGAAACTCGGTCCCTCACCTATATGACAAGGCTATATCAAGTGATATATGAATAGGACTAGTATATGCAGAATACGAGATGTTACAAAAGCTTACACTTGCACCCTTGATACCCTATCAAGTGCATGAGGATTATAAGATCATGAAAGAACTTCAGGAAGTGATTCGAAGGGAAGAAATTAAAAAGAATGAGAGAGAATTATTGCTTGTGCATAAGAAAGTGGACTTGGCTAGTGAGGAAGATGACTTGCTTGTGAATATAGAGCCAAGTAAATGTTTGAAATACATGGAGGTTGTAGTGCACACTAACCAAGGTACTAGCACTTTACCTAGTACCAATTTTTTTGTTTTGCAGGATCCTAAAGGATTGATTTTCAATGAGGTTTCTCAAAGTTTACCTCACAAAGATGAAATGACAAGTATCATCTGATCCGACTCTAAGGATTCCAACTTGAGAGAGACAAAAGAGGACCAATCCTATTGATCCAAGATGATTCTTGAGATGGGAATACCTTGCAAGCCAAGGTTGGAACGTAAGCATGTCAAGGTGGCCTCTCCAACCCAAGGTATGTACCCATCCCCTTTGATTCCAAGTGACCCTTGGAGACATGATGACATTTATGTTGTGGTAGGAAGACTTTTGAGCATGGGTGCTTACATGCCCTACTATAAATATGTTAATATCTCGCATCTTACATCTTTGTCTGATGCCAATGTGCTTAACTTGTATGGCACCTGAGTTTGAGATGCCAACTCTATATGTTATGTGTTGAAGAGTTCATGTGGTACATTTAGATCCGCAATCATGATGCTAATTTCTTGTTACCTTCACATGGGTAGTCAACTTGAAGTATTAGGTTGGACTCTTGAGAGCATGCTTGAATTCTTGATTGAAAGGGACCCAACTTCTTGGGAGGACCATGTGTTTTTGAATGAATGTGTTGTTAAAAGGTCCCTCATTCCTTTCCCAAGCATGCCTATTTTGGAAGATACCCTTCCTTTGAGGAGCTGTGTGACCAGAAAGGGTGACACTTGTGTGTTGAACTGAAGGTTGTTATCATGTGTCCAAACATGTGAGGATATATGCTTGATAGGATCCTTGTTCCTAAATGTAACCTTGCATATGAGGATATCATGATAGACACTATTGGTGTTGTTACCTTTCTTTACTATCTTTTTGCATATGATGATATTCATGTTTGTGGTGAGTATACATCTTATGTGGGCATGGTTCTTATGACAAGAGAAGGTGATGTATGCCCAAATGCCATCACTCTATCCTTAGGTGTTCCCCATTGTTGTGCTTTGCGTGATACAAGTCATGAGCTTAATAGTATTCTTTCATATGGAAACACTTTTGATGATGCTAGAGTGTTAAATGTCTTTCTCTACTACCTCTTTGCATTCGATGATATTCATGCTTGCTTTGGAATTGCATGTAGAAGGGGTAGGCATGCCTTTGGTTTGTTCCATTGTGTGTGTGACCAAGTGGTACCTTCCTTTGATGGGTACTATCTTCGTAATGGGTTGAACAACCAATTCCTTTGTACTCCATATGTTGACTACTTTGTCATTGCAATAGGGAATGTTTGGTTGTGTCTTCAGAATGTGCCTCTTTGGCATACGACTAATTGTGCTAACGGATGTGCTAACCCTCATGCTATGAGCAAAATTGTGGTTGTTTGTCCTACCTATCTTTTTGCAAGGTTTGGATTCGAGGATGAATCTTTTTCAAGAAGGGAGGATGATATGATATCGCCCAGCGATATTCATGCTAGACCTATACTTCAAGGTCTAGACAATAGGAGCCAAGCCACACTCACCCTTGGAGCACAAAAGAGAGCTTGGAAGAGCCTCATTACGCTCCAATTGGAACAAGCCAAAGATCTCCAAGCCTTACAAGCTATATTCATGAAGAAAGAGGCTTTAAAGACCATTGAAGAACGTAGATCAATGATCGATGACTTGTGGATGATCATGTGGAGCAAAGATGAGGTTGACAGAGTTTCTATCTCATGGTGTGACCAGGGGTGTGTTGGGCACTTCCCCTGGTGCATTTCGTACACCAAACGCACAAGCTGCCAATGATGATTCTGTTTGGGAGGTGCAGAGCAGAGGGGCGACACGCACTCCTTATGGTGCATTTCGCACATCAAATGCACCACATGTGCATTGGGCCCATGTTGGCCTATCTTTTAAGGTCACTTTTGGGCCTTTATGTAATAGCTATAAATAGGGTTTCCCTTCCCTTAGCTACTCAGATTTTGATGAATATTGAATATTGCTTTGAAAGCTTGTAGTTGCTAATATATCTTGTAGTTTTGGGTGGATTCTCAATCTAGTTCTCTAGTTGTAGAAATCTATTGGGTGGATTCTTAATAGTCTATTTGGTGGATTCCTAATAGGTAGTTGAGTGATTAGGGGTGGATTCCTTTGATTTCTTGTTAACTTCTTTGCTTAATTAATCATAGAGTCATCCATTTGTGGATTCATTTGTTTGTCTCTTTGTTTGATTGAGGGGTTATTGTTTGTTAAACAAGTTCAATTAGGAGGTGAAGGTATAAAGTCCTTTGTTGCCCATAAACTTGGATAATAGGCTATAATCCACAAATCTTTTGTTTATTTAATTTCCACATTTGGATTTCGATTAGTCTCCCTAATCGAGATCTTATTATGGTACCTGTAAAATTCAACACACGAGGTTAGAGTAAAGGTTCCTCACCCACTCGTATGTGAACACTTAACTTACCTTCTATGTGTCTTCCAAGGATTGATAGTGAACTACCTTCACTCAATGAAGTCACAAGTCACAAGTCACCTATCCTTTGTGGAGGAATGGATTCTTGTTACCCAAAAGAAGGATGACTCAAAATCAAATGGACAGATCCAAGAAGGTTTTTAACGATTGCCTAAATGATAAAATCTTCACAAGTAATTGGTACGAAATGAAATAGATGCAAGAGATAATCACAACTAAGTAGAACAATACTCATTGTCAATTAGTCTTAAGATTTCTATTCGATAGAAAAATCAAAGAAAAGAAACAAAGAGATAGAACCTGAGATTTGTTGGAGCCAAGACAAATTTGCAACTGTCCGTTGGTGCGGAGGCTTGTGCAAAATGCACAAGGTAAAGTGCCTAACGCACCTTTCTTTGCACAACCAAAACAGAGAATGATCCTCCCTGGTGCAAAGTGCTGGTGTGTTTATGATACTAGCATGGATAGCATGGTTGACACGAGCATGGATAGTATAGATGACACGTACGATGTTCATGCAAAGAAAAGCATACAATGTGTGGGTGGTCCATTAAAGTGAGGTGGAAGGAGGAATTCAAGAATTCCCAAAAGAAGGCAACCAAACAAGGCCCTTACTTCATTAAGAGCAAAACTGTAATAGCTAGTGTCTTCTTATTCCCTAGTATAAGTAGTAGCTTTTCTTCATTTTGGAAGAAGTTTTTGGATATTGAAGCTTGATACTCTAAACTTGTAGTTGCTAGTGTAAGGCTTAGTGTAATTTCCTTAAGGAATTAGTGAGTGATTAGGGTGACTCTCTTGATTGTTAGTTTAACTTCTTTACTTAATTAATCGAAGGTCTCCCACTTGTGGATTTCATTTAGGTTTCCTTGATTAGTTGAGTTGAATTAGTATCTAGTTGTTGAAATCAATTGGGAGGTGAGGGTTTTAGCCCCTTGTTGCCCATAATTTCAATTCCTAGTTATTAATTCTCATATCTTTTCCTTCGTTTCTTCTTGTTTGTTGTATTCCCATTATCATTTGGTATCAGAGCTTAGGTTTTAAGAGTTGTTCCATCAATTCTTAGGTCTTAGGTTCACAAAAAAAAAAAAAATCCGAAAATTTTTCTTGTTTGATTTCTTGTTTTTGACACTAGATCCTTGTTCCCTAGTGTTTTTTGAGTCTAAATTTCAAATTTCGTGCGATTTGGAGTTGTAGAAGTGGAGTTGCCATTAAAATATTTTGAGCTTTTAAAGCTTTACAAACTTTGAAAGTGGGTCTATTGATTAAGGAGGAGTTGAAGCTTAAAAATCATTGGGGTTTGTTCCCTACGTTAAGGGGAAGCTAATCCTAAAATTTGAGCCAATTCCGAGCTCATTTGAAGTTATTGGTGTTTAGTGTGTGTTCTTGGTGTTCTAGGTGTTTTTGATATTTATCAAGAACATCTTGAAGAAGAAGAAGCCAAAAGGTACGTTTGATCCAACTTTTCCAAGTCAAAGTGGTCAAAGATGTTTGTTGGGTCCACAAGTGGAATTTAAAAAAAAAAAAAAAAATTCCACGTGGACTGCCACGTCAGCCGCCACGTCAGCGCGTGACTACAGTTTCAGAGGGCTCATTTCTGCAGGTTTTTAGACTTAGTTTTTTGAGGGGTCTCAAATTTTGGGACCCCAAAATTTTTCTAAGTGTTGGAACTTTTAAGACCCCAATTTTTTTCTAAGTGTTGGAACTTCAAACTTCTTCTTCTACACTCATTTTTCTTAGATTTCTCAACTATTTAACAACTAATTAACAACTTTAATTACTTGTTAACTAGTTTTTAAACATCAAATCATCTCTTTGATTCTCCAAATTAAGCAACAACAAGTGGTTTCTCCTACTTTTGTTACTTAATTCTTGAGTCCGAATTCTTTCGTGCTTCTTCCTTCTTCTTTTCTTGTTTTGTTTCGTTGATTAATTTCTTGATTCAAGTCCGTTTAGAGTCTTTCAAGTCGTCCTTATTTCAAGAGTCACAAGAATCTACTCCTCCACAAAGGATAGGTGACCTTGAGTTGATTGAGTGGAGCTAGTTCACTAACAATTTTGAGATGACACCATAGAAGATGAGTTGAGAGTTTACATACGAGTGATGTGAGGCTTTTTTTTTCTACTAATATTGTTTGTTGAGTTTTTGTAGGTACAATGTCTAATCATTTTCCTTATAACCATGGAGAAAGGAGCTTGGTGAACAATATGGGGACGAATTTCAATGTGTTAAGGGAGGTTGAAACAACTTTATGACAAGGATGGATAGTATGAATGAAAGGAGGTTCCTTATGATAAGTCAAAGTGAAGAAACAAGAAGGACCTCGGGTCAAGAATTCAACCTATACTACCCCCAACCAAATTGGAACCAAACCTACCCTCAAACTACATTCCGAATGAACCCAAGCTATGATAGGCAAGTCACCCTACATCCAAATACACAACCATATCATCCACCACAAAGGAGTCCTTTTGTGGAAAACCAAGATAGAAGCCAAGCACCTCCACAAAATATATCACATGCATCCTTGCATGTACCTTATGTTCCAACCCAACAACACTACCCACAAGTACCCTACCAAGATATCTATTATCAAAACCCTCTTTATGATGAAATGTGTGAAGAGGTTAGCCCGAATGAATGGTGGGAAAGACCCAAAGGCTTTGGTATGAACCAAGGCATCATGAGATGCCAAGGAAAATGGGATAGTGGAGATAGGTATAGGAATGAAGGAGGAAGGTGTGAAGATCGAAGTGATCGATATGGTGGTCAAGGTGTTCCAAAGCATGGGATGGGTGACAACATGGCGAGTCTTCCAATGTTCCAAGATGGTAGTCAAGCTATTCAAGCTAACTACAGCACAAAAGGGGAAGACCAAGCCTATGGAGGTAATCATGATATACCTCAATCTTCTTCTCCTTCTATCATTCGATGTCATAAGTGTCAAAGTGAAGGACATATTGCTAGAAATTGTCCACAAAAGAGGTCAAATGTTATCTTGTGTGATGAACCTTGTGCTAAAAATGTGATAGAGTATGAGTTTGGGAATGGTTGTGATGAACCTAAGGTTAGGCATGATGAAGCAACCTCAAATGTTGTTGATGAGAAATTGGAGAAGGATTTGAACTCTTCTTGTGATCTAAAGAAAATCATGGGGGATCTTTCTAAAGAGGAACTTGATCAAAGTGTGAACCTATTTCATGCAAGGTTCAAGATGATGGATTGGGTATGTTCCTTGGTCATTGATGGTAGGAGTAGTACTAATGTGGTGAGTTGCACTATGTTTGATAGAATGAAGCTTCCTACACAAAGACACCCCAAGCCATACACACTTCAATGTCTCATTGAGAATTATGAAGTAGAGGTAACCAAACAAGTGGTCGTTAATTTTAGCATTGGCAAGTATCGAGATGAGGTGTTATGTGATGTTTTTCCCATTCAATCTTGTCATATGTTGTTTGGTAGACCTTGGCTAGCCGGTAGGGATGTTCAATATCAAGTGGAGTCCAACAAATACTCATTTGTATTTAGAGGACGAAGGCACACTCTTGTACCTTTAACACCCTATCAAGTGAGTGAGGACTACAAGATAATGAGGGAGCTTCGGAAAGTACTTAAGAGAGAGGAACTTGAAAAGGAGAAGAAAGAATTGGCTCAAGAAGAAAAGTTGTATGAGATTGATGAGCCAAGAAGTGACTTAAAAGAGGTGCACAAGGAGCACTTAATTTTGGGACTTGCCAATACCAATCCCCTGTTACCTACTAACCATGGTGCTAGCATTTTTCCTAGTACCATCTCTTCTCTTTTGCAGGTTCATGGACAAATATTTCTAAAGGAGGTTCCGAACAAGGTCCCTCATGAACAAAGGGTTGAAGGCCTAATAATAGAGCTACCTAGAAAGTCAACTCTTAAGAAGAAACACAAAGACCAAGTCTATGGGTCCAAAATGCTGCATTGGAGGGAAAGCTTTGGGAAACCAAGTGTGGTGCACAAGAATGCAGACTCAAAAGCCCGTCTTCAAGGTATGTACCCTTCCCCTCTTATTCCAAGCAATCCTTGGAGTCATGATGACACTTTTTCTATGGTAGGTAGGTTGTGGAAATTGTATGACCTCATACCCTACCATGAGAGTTATGATATAGCTCCAATGTATTCATGGTTGGTTTTGGATATGCTTAAGTTATGTGTGTTTCATGTTTTGAATGCCAACCATAGTTATTATTTGGGAAAGAATCCATGGTGCATTCGTGATGCTCGATTTATGTATTCTACTCGTTGTCACACTTATGTGGTTAGACAAGTTGAGGTGTTAGGATGGATTCTTAAAAGCATGACTCCATTTGTTTATCCATTCTTGGTGGGAGTTTGTTTGAGGAATAATAATGAAGTGTACTTGAAATGCTTAATCTCGTCCTCTTATGTTCCAAATTGTGAATGCCATCTTGGTAACATTCTTTTCTTAAAGTGTGTATTT
>QJPP01006972.1:0-40748 GCA_003996215.1 Jaltomata sinuosa | reverse complement strand
TTTTTTCTACTAATATTGTTTGTTGAGTTTTTGTAGGTACAATGTCTAATCATTTTCCTTATAACCATGGAGGAAGTAGCTTGGTGAACAACATGGGGACGAATTTCAATGTGTCAAGGGAGGTTGAAACAACTTTATGACAAGGATGGATAGTATGAATAAAAGGATGTTCCTTATGACAAGTCAAAGTGAAGAAACAAGAAGGACCTCGGGTCAAGAATTCAACCTATACTACCCCCAACGAAATTGGAACCAAACCTACCCTCAAACTACATTCCGAATGAACCCAAGCTATGATAGGCAAGTCACCCCACATCCAAATACACAACCATATCATCCACCACAAAGGAGTCCTTTTGTGGAAAACCAAGATAGAAGCCAAGCACCTTCACAAAATATATCACATGCATCCTTGCGTGTACCTTATGTTCCAACCCAACAAAACCACCCACAAGTACCCTATCAAGATATCTATTATCAAAACCCTCTTTATGATGAAATGTGTGAAGAGATTAGCCCGAATGAATGGTGGGAAAGACCCGAAGGCTTTGGTATGAACCAAGGCATCATGAGATGTCAAGGAAAATGGGATAGTGGGGATAGGTATAGGAATGAAGGAGGAAGGTGTGAAGATCGAAGTGATCGATATGGTGGTCAAGGTGTTCCAAATCATGGGATGGGTGGCAACATGGCGAGTCTTCCAATGTTCCAAGATGGTAGTCAAGCTATTCAAGCTAACTACAGCACAAAAGGGGAAGACCAAGCCTATGGAGGTAATCATGATATACCTCAATCTTCTTCTCCTTCTATCATTCGATGTTATAAGTGTCAAGGTGAAGGACATATTGCTAGAAATTGTCCACAAAAGAGGTCAAATGTTATGTGATGAACCTTGTGCTAAAAATGTGATAGAGTATGAGGTTGGGAATGGTTGTGATGAACCTAAGGTTAGGCATGATGAAGCAACCTCAAATGTTGTTGATGAGAAATTGGAGAAGGATTTGAACTCTTCTTGTGATCTAAAGAGAATCATGGGGGATCTTTCTAAAGAGGAACTTGATCAAAGTGTGAACCTATTTCATGCAAGGTTCAAGATGATGGATTGGGTATGTTCCTTGGTCATTGATGGTAGGAGTAGTACTAATGTGGTGAGTTGCACTATGGTTGATAGAATGAAGCTTCCTACACAAAGACACCCCAAGCCATACACACTTCAATGTCTCATTGAGAATTATGAAGTAGAGGTAACCAAACAAGTGGTCGTGAATTTTAGCATTGGCAAGTATCGAGATGAGGTGTTATGTGATGTTTTTCCCATTCAATCTTGTCATATGTTGTTTGGTAGACCTTGGCTAGCCGGTAGGGATGTTCGATATCAAGTGGAGTCCAATAAATACTCATTTGTATTTGGAGGACGAAGGCACATTCTTGTACCTTTAACACCCTATCAAGTGAGTGAGGATTACAAGATAATGAGGGAGCTTCAGAAAGTACTTAAGAGAGAGGAACTTGAAAAGGAGAAGAAAGAATTGGCTCAAGAAGGAAAGTTATATGAGATTGATGAGCCAAGAAGTGACTTAAAAGAGGTGCACAAGGAGAACTTAATTTTGGGACTTGCCAATACCAATCCCCTGTTACCTACTAACCATGGTGCTAGCATTTTGCCTAGTACCATCCCTTCTCTTTTGCAGGTTCATGGACAAATATTTCTAAAGGAGGATCCGAACAAGGTCCCTCATGAACAAAGGGTTGAAGGCCTAATAATAGAGCTACCTAGAAAGTCAACTCTTAAGAAGAAACACAAAGACCAAGTCTATGGGTCCAAAATGATGCATTGGAGGCAAAGCTTTGGGAAACCAAGTGTGGTGCACAAGAATGCAGACTCAAAAGCCCGTCTTCAGGGTATGTACCCTTCCCCTCTTATTCCAAGCAATTCTTGGAGTCATGATGACACTTTTCCTATGGTAGGTAGGTTTTGGAAATTGTATGACCTCATACCCTACCATGAGAGTGATGATATAGCTCCAATGTATTCATGGTTGGTTTTGGATATGCTTAAGTTATGTGTGTTTCATGTTTTGAATGCCAACCATAGTTATTGTTTGGGAAAGAATCCATGGTGCATTCGTGATGCCCGATTTATGTATTCTACTCCTTGTCACACTTATGTGGTTAGACAAGTTGAGGTGTTAGGATGGATTCTTAAAAGCATGACTCCATTTGTTTATCCATTCTTAGTGGGAGTTTGTTTGAGGAATAATAATGAAGTATACTTGAAATGCTTAATCTCGCCCTCTTATGTTCCAAATTGTGAATGCCATCTTGTTAACATTCTTTTCTTAAAGTGTGTATTTGCAATTGAGAACCCTCGAGTGGATGCTAAGTTGCTTATTTATTTTTGGGAGAGTCCATGGATATTGAAAGCTCCTTGTCACCTTCATAGGGTTGGACAAGTTGAAGTTTCAAATGGAACTTTTGGAAGCATGTTTGGTTCTATGATAGGAGGGACCCCAACTCCTTGGGAGTATTATTTGGCATGGAGTGATTTGACTCCTAATAAATCCCTCGACTATTCTAGTAGCATGGCTTTGTTGGTGCACTTTCTTCCTTTGGAAAGTTGTCTTATAGAGATGATGGTTTTGTGCTTAAAATGTCTCTTCTTATCTATCAGTGTCCTTATCTTTTGGCATGCCCTAGATGAGAATAGTGAGCTTAACACCATTCTCTACTACCTTTTTGCTTATGATAATACCCATAGTGGTGTGACATTTATTTTGTATGGAGGTAAAGATATGTGGGTCTTTTACTTTTTTGACCCGAATGAACCCTTATGGGTGATTGCACCACTTTTGGTGTGGCCTACTTGTGAGATAATGAAACAATTGTGTCTTATGGCTCCAAAGTTAGATATGATACTTGATGCCACAAAGACCTTTGTGTTTGCCTTGTCTCTTGATGTTTATCATAACCAAAACCTTTGCACCTTGTATGATGAGTTGCTTTTATTGGAAGAAAAAGATATTTGGTTATATGAGAATTAATAACTAGGAATTGAAATTATGGGCAACAAAGGGGCTAAAACCCTCACCTCCCAATTGATTCCAACAACTAGATACTAATTCAACTCAACTAATCAAGGAAACCTAAATGAAATCCACAAGTGGCAGACCTTCGATTAATTAAGTAAAGAAGTTCAACTAACAATTAAGAGAGTCACCCTAATCACTCACTAATTCCTTAAGGGAATTACACTAAGCCTTACACTAGCAACTACAAGTTTTAGAGTATCAATCTTCAATATGCAAAAACTAGTCTTCCAAAATGAAGAAAAGCTACTACTTATACTAGGGAATAAGAAGACACTAGCTATTACAGTTTTGCCCTTAATAAAGTAAGGGCCTTGTTTGGTTGCCTTCTTTTGGGAATTCTTGAATTCCTCCTTCCACCTCACTTTAATGGACCACCCACACATTGTATGCTTTCCTTTACATGAACATCGTACGTGTCATCTATACCATCCATGCTCGTGTCAACCATGTTATCCATGCTAGTATCAACTTGTATTCTATTAGAAGCTTCTGTACTATTGATACCAAGTCTTGGGGTTGGTGTAGTTTCCTTTATGTATTTATATTCGAGTTTTGCTTCCATTTTGTCTACCTTTACATTCTGCTTCTGCTTATCTCAGCTTGTTGAGCGTATTAGTTAGGTAGTAGCCCATTACTAGCTGTTCCAGGCTACGGGAATTGGTTCGCCTACTGGGGGGTTGTAGGTTCCATCATGACTTGAGAAATCGGGTCGTGATAGCTTGGTATCAGAGCTCTAGGTTCACTGGTGTCATGGTACAGAAGCACGTGTCTAAGTAGAGTCTCGTGGATTGGTACAATAACATCCGTATCCTATCTACGGGAGGCTACAGGGCATTGTTAGGAAAAGTTTCATTTTCTTGGATCCTCATCGTGCGTTCCTGGCTCTATTGACTTCTAAACTTCGGTTGTTCATTCATTCTGAGATGCCTCATACGAGTGTGATAGCGGTTGGTGCTGAGGCTTCTGTGCCTGTTACTTCAGTGCTTCCATTAGTGTCAGGACTCCAGAGTGAGGGTTTACTGGACTAGATAGGGGGTGTGGGGTCAACCCAACCTCCGATTGGATTTATAGCAACCTCAGCGCCTCAGGACACCGTGGCTAGGACTCTGAGTCCTCTGGTGAGTGTTTCAGTACCTAGTTCTGTGAGTGGTGCTTCAGTTATAGTTGAGCTTCTAGTTCTTCAGCAGGGTTGTCTGTCGATATTGGAGTACGAGGCGAGATTTTCCCGTCGAACTTCATCTGGTATAGTCTGTTTTTGGTATGGTGAGCATGGGCACTTTTCTAGAAAATCCCCCAGGATTGTGTATCCCAGACAGCCTGGTTAGTATCATTGTGGAGAGATTGGTCACCTTTATAGAGCTTTTCCCCGGCGAGGGCTGGTTAGGCCTTCAGTTTTGACTACTCAATCCAGAGTTAGATCTCGTCAGCTTGATGCTCCTCTTGGTGGGCCAGAGGTAGAGGTTCTTGATATTATTGCTCCAGGTTAGGCTTTTGTTACCTTTGACTTATGTTAGTCCCGCTCGTGTTGCGACTCTATCCCTTCTGTCGTGTAATTACTTATATGCCTACCTACTACTTGTTTAAGTTGTTTGGCTACCCAAATTATAGTATCGATATGTTATTTTATTAGTAGTTTATTCTTTAGTAGTGGATGGGGGTAAGTTAGCCTTGAGAGGTGTTTTCCCGGAGTTGTAGCTCGTGGGTAGTTCTTGTTAGTCTGTTTCTAGTTGGGTTATCCCTGTTTCATTGTGTTTTGGACTTGTGGTTGAGTTGCCCTTGTTGAACGGTCCTAGATGGTTGTTGCCTAGGTTGTTATCTAGCATGGCTAGAGATCCGTGTGATGGTTCGGTGTATTACCTATAGTTGGGCCGGAGTTGAGATTTTACCTCAGTTAGGAGATATTGGTTATGCTAGTGTGCATAGATTGGTTTGGTCTCCCGAGTGTCTAGAGTCGACCCTCTTTGTTGATTAGTTTAGGAGGTTGGTAGGTATGTGGGTTGTTCCCATAGTCTCCTCCACTTCCTGGTCCATTGGGTGTTTTGTTGTATCCCTAGCTCCAGTTGGAACAAATCTTGATCGTAGTTCTTTCGATGAGCTCTGGATGTTGGTATCATGATTGGGTCTTGACTTTAAGCACTTCCGACTAGTGTTGATCGTAACCTCGTGGTTGGGTTGTATTTGTAAGCATTTTGGGTGAGTTGGGCATCTGGCCCATTTTTCTCCTGCCTTATTGAATTTGACGTGTAGCTATGAGTAGTAAAGTAATGGCTTCAGGTTCTTATTCGAGAAAGTATTTGTAAGGTTTAATATGTGCTAAGGAAGGATTTTTGTTTAGTTGAAAAAGAAGGGAGATGACACTTTGTTTGTGTTTATGTGTCCTCGTAGTTGCCTGAGGTGGCAATGAAGGTTTGCTTTGGGATTGTGTGTTGGTGATTCGATCCAGCCGTCTACACATTGCCGTGGGTTTTCCATCAATTGGTTTTTGTTTCAGTAGCAGCTGCGGTGTTGGCAACTTGCATTTTCAGGCCTAGTTGGCTTGGGTTCTTAAGGGTTCATTGGCAGCATACAGGTTCGACCAAGGCTTTGGTTGGCAGTTTTGAAAGTCGGTGTTCAGAATCATAAATTGGCAGGTTACATCGGATGGTTTGTGGCAGTTTCTATTTGGTTGCAGCATCCTAGTGCCGGGAGGCAGTGGGTGCGGGCAACTTAGCTTCTTTACTTCAGTTGTGGATGCGGCTATTGGCCTTGGACACCTAGTCCTTGGCTAATCTCTGCAAAAGGCGAGATATTCTAGATTTCAACAGTGTTCTAGTTAGTACGAGGTTCTTCTACCATGGTTGGACAGACTCAGCGGCGTAAGTTTGAGCTTCTGCAGTGGTGTATGCTTTATGTGGTCAGCTTGTGCGGGTTGAGACTAGCGAGGCTATTTTGAGCTCTGATGATACGTAGAGACTGGTAATAGCCATTCATTTGCCCAGGATTTGAGAGCTTGTTTAATTGATTCCTCCAGAGTTGTTGTTTATGTGGGGTTCTAGTGTTGGTTAGACTCGGCCAGTATGGACGAGAAGTTTGTTATGATATATACTTTGAAGTGGTTGGTTGTTTGAAGAACCAGTAGAGTTGTTGATTCGAGCCAAAGGAATGAATTGAAAGTATATGCAAAAATTTATATGGCTAGATGGTAACTTTGAACCCCAGGCACCTTTTTCCTTTGCCTTCGGGGTGTTTGGACTTGATATTCGTGGCATGGTGGACTTCTTTCTGAGGTGAGATTCGTAAGGCAATTTCACATTCAAATGGTGTTCGAGTGTTTGGAGTAGCAGTAATGTTTTCTAGAGTTGGGAGCTTGGCTCATGGTTACAGACTTCGTGGTAGGCTTACCACACTTCTTGCAGGATTGTGGTTTTGGTTTAGGTTTTGGTCTTTTGGGCTGGTTGCCCTGGTTCATTCACTTTCAGCTGATTCAGACCTGGCACGGTTCAGTTAGTGAATTTGATATTAGAAAAAATGTTTGTTCGTTGGTTGGTGGTCAGTCAAGGCAGGTAACTTTAGTTTCAATGATATGCTACGGGTTGTTATCTTGGATGGCAAAGGCTAGTAGCCTATATCTTGGCTTAAAATACATTTGAATAAAATGGGTGACTTCGTTCGTGGTAAAGTATAAGTAGGAACTATGGATCTCCGGTGTGTCAGTTGATGCTTCGAGGGTGATTTGAGTGTTCAGCTTGTATGTAGCTTCCTTTTTGTGGTGCTAAAGGATTCAGTTCAGAAAAAAAGGGGGCTTTTGCGGAACAGCGGGTTCATGAGTTAGAGTTTTGGTTTGATGGATTTTCTGGTAAACTTGGTATGGTTTTGAGGATTCAAGTTTTGTTTGTTGATAGCCTTAGTGCTCTAGTGTTGGTGTTGTGTAGGTGATTTTTGGTTGAGATTCTCGAGGTTCAGTTTGAGTTGGCAGATCTTTGGAGGTTGAAATCTAGCTTGGCTAGTAAGAAATTAAGGCTTGGTTGCTTTCTTTGGTTCTGTTCTATTGGGTGTCGTCCGGTCGCGGAGGTTACCCGAGTTGTTTGAGAGAGTAGTGCGGGCGTTGTATCTGCTATTCTTAAATCTCTGGTATTTTCTTCCTTCATGACTTTTGGGGACGAAAGTATTTTTTAGTAGTGGATGATGTAATGACCCTTCCGGTCATTTACACGTTTTCTACTTTCTTGTACCATTAGAGCTTACTTGTAGTGGCCCAAGTCATTTATGGCTTGTCGGGACCGCTAGCTCGGTGCCCAGGCCATTTGTTTGGTCTTTATGGCCGCTCCTCGTTTTAGAGCTTCAACTTTGGAAATCGTTGACTTCCGACAACATTCTTAGTAATATCAAATAATTATACCAAGGTTCTAGGTCAAAGGAATCCCTTACTCAAAAGTTCGAGTTAAAGAAATGCCTCGAGTAACACCTCGCCCGTTTGGAAAGTATAAAGTAACCCGTGCCTTTGGGTTAAGACTAATAGTGTCTAATATACTAAGAAGGATGTGTTATGAGGTATTGTAATGGCAAAATGGTCGTATGATAAGTTTTGAAGTCAAGCAAGTTGCGAAACAAAAGTCGGAAAAAGTTATTGTAAATTCCTTTAAGGAATTCTCTTCAAATTTGGGTTAAATGTTTTGGGGTGTTTCTCCCTATCTATAAAGAGTTAGTAGTCCCTCAATATACCAAATCGAAGGTCTACGAGTTTAGTTTCCAATGCACTAAACCATTTGTCCATACAACTTCAGAATAGAGAGATATCCGTGTTTTCGTAAGACCGCGCAAGCAGACATGTCAAGGTGGGGCCCACATCCTAAGTCGGTTTTGCTTTATAAAAGGTGTTCCAGCTTCGTTTTAATTCATAAAAATCACCCAAAAGCTTCAGAAAATCATAAGGAAAGTCCATAAATAATCCATGGACTTTGATCCTTTCAATTCGGAAGTTTAACGGAAGTTGCTCTACGTCGTGAGCTCGTCATTTTGGTATAGCTTTCCCCGTCGATTTCATGGAGTATCTTCGTGGGTGTTGATGCAGCGAGATAGCAGGTGTTTTCTGAGTATTTGGCAGTAGCTATAGAGTTATTTTGGTGAGGTATGGATTCCGTACACTTATCTATTTGTTGGATCAAGATTTTAAGCTTCTAGTTATGAAAAGTTGTTGTTGCCGATATCTTGTAGTAGTTTCTTGTTGATTTTGGATCTGTTTGTTGTTCCTACAAGGAGGCAGGTTGTTAATCTTGGGATATTGAATGTTTTTGTCAAGGAAATCTCTCCCCTACGACCCTCCTTCATTATTATATGTTCTAGTATTGTTTTATGGATTTCTGAGCCACGAAGTGGTATTTTGGATTTGTGGCTTTGTACATCCCCTTTATCTTGTTATGTTTGGTTATTGTTATGGTGTTCTGGTTGTGGTAAGGTGCATGAGGGATTGGGAAATTGTGTGATTCTTTTTGGGATCGCATACGATAGTGATTGGATTGGACAACGTGAAGTATGCCTTGAAATAGTGCCTCGGGAGCTTGTCGCTCCTTTGAGATGTGGTTAACATATTTTTGTTGGATTTAGCTGACATTTCTTTTTGTTATTGGCCTCATTTTATGTTTTGGAGTTGGCTGGTCGCGAGTGTGACATTAACACCTTATCAAATGGCTATGGCTCGTTCTTGCAGCCTCGTCGATTCTAGCAATTGTTCCATTACCTTGGTTGGTCAGCCTTCATAGAGACGCCTTTGGGGCTTCAGTTAAAAGTATTCTTTTGTGATTTGGAGCTTCCCGGAGCAGTTTGAGTCTGGACGATGTCGTTCCCGCAGCTAGTCATCGGATGACAGGTAGGTTATGGTTTTCCCCTATCTATACTCTGCGTATATAGGCTATAACTGCATTAATTAGCATCCTTGGATGGGTTGTTATAGGTTGGTACCCCAGACCTTGTCCGCCTTTCATCCGTCTATTTCATACGTTGTTTTTAGTATTCGCGTAGTATTGTATATTACCTTTGTGGTCCTGTGTGGCCTTGTATTGACTCTGGAACATAGATGGTGGGTTATTTGGGGAATGTCCGTGAGACACGGACATAGAGATGATCCTTTTAGGCTGGTTATGTCTGCTGAGTAGTTGTTGGGCCTGTGCAGGGCTGATAGGAGTTTTTGTGAGCCGTTGGGCTACTTTTATATTTGTGTGCGAGCATATCATCCATGAAAAAGGTTTTCCCCTACATGTTTTACTACAGTTTTGGCTGCGATCCACTACTGACAGTTTTCCTAAATCTGCATGGCCCTGGGAGCCCTTTTTTGGTACTGTTGATGATAGAAAAGGGGATTTTTGGATGTTTTCGCACTGATTTTATTACTGGTACTAGTCTCTGCGGGGCAGAGTACCAGGCTTGATTTTTTTACTGATACTAGTCTCTGCGGGGCAGAGCACCAGACTTGATTTTATTACTGATACTAGTCTCTGCAGGGCGGAGCACTAGACTTGATTTATTACAGTTTTAGACCCGGTTATGCCCGGGCCCCCTTGGAGGGGTTTTTGAGGCATTTTCTACTACTTTAGTCCTGGACAGGGTCTGGGCATGCATATTCGAGATTGGGTCTCTATCTTGATCCCGGACTTGCTTCCGGATGATATATCTTGATATTGAGTTTTAGTATGGGGTCAGGGACCTCCATGGACCTTGCCACTCTGAGCCTGGGGCTTCGGGCTGCGTGCGCCGGAGGGAAGGGTATACGGTGGAGTAGAGGTATACGGGCTGAGTCCTTCAATAGAACCTACCTGCTGGGCCCGATTGGCACCGGATGAGGTACATACAGAGGTTCTATTTCACATCATATCATATCATGCATTGGATTCCACCCTTGTTTGCTGTGTGTTCAGTGTACGCTCCAGTAGTATGGGATGCCGGAGGGTTTGCTTTCACTTGATTGTGTTCCTCGGTTGTATGGGCGGCCGTTGGGACTGTAGGTAGACTATATTTACTTATGTTTTTACTTAGAGCTTATCTTGGCACCCGGTTCTTGAAAGATTAGTGATGGCTAGCCTGTTGAGGCTTTGGTTGTGGGATTTTTTATTATTGAGATGGCTTTAGAGTCCTATCTTATTGAGGCACTTTTGTGTGGCCTTCTGAGTAGAGTGTGAGACTCTAGTTCTATTCTTGTGGGAAGATGAGTGGTATCTCTCGGTTATTGTGGTTTAGTTATTTCATCCTAGGGTGGTACTTGTGAGGTGATTCCCTGGTTATGCTATCATGTGATTGGATCGGTGTTATGATTTCTTTATACTTGTTGATTCCATTTTGAGTATGTTAGACTGCTCTCCGTCTTTTCCTTTTACTTGAGGTTACCGGTATACCGCCATTTTCTCAACTCTCTCGACTTACTTATATTATTGTGTAAGGACTCCAGGTGCGTTCTCCTTTCCTTTACCTGTGATTCTATGTAATTGTATCTCTGTGCTAGCATGTGTTACTTGAAGCTCTTGGTTATGGATGATCTGTGCTAGCTCCTTGTGCCTTGCTTATTGCTTCGGTGACTGCTTTCTTGCTATCAGTTACTTACTGCTTTTATATCTTATATGCGCTCAGTCGGCAGATGATACCTACTGAGTACCCGTTGTTTTGGTGCTCATACTACACTTCTGTACTTTTTGGTGCAGATATTAGCTGATCTTTCGTCGTTGATCACGTTGGAGACTCGTGCAGCTTTTGGATCTATGAGACTAGGGTGAGCGCCTGACGGTCGGGGCTTGTCTACATCTCATCTATTGTATTGTTGCTCCTTGTACTTTTGGAGGAAATTTATGTTGTGTTTTGTTACTACTAGCACTTGTATTCTATTAGAAGCTTCGGTACTATTGATACCAAGTCTTGGGGTTGATGTAGTTTCCTTTATGTATTTATATTCGAGTTTTGCTTCCGTTTTGTCTACCTTTACATTCTGCTTCTGCTTATTTCTGCTTGTTGAGCGTATCTGTTAGGTAGTAGCCCATTACTAGTTGTTCCGGGCTATGTGAATTGGTTCGCCTACTGGGGGGTTGTAGGTGCCATCATGACTTGAGAAATCGGGTCGTGACATTTGCCTACTTTGTTAATCCTTCATGGTTCTCACAATCCTAGTTGTGAATTTAGCTACTCATAGTTGTAAGAGAATAATCATATTTAGATGAAGAGATCATGATTATAACTTACAATAATAAGTAAAGAAAATTGAAATCTTGAATTTTCAAGAACACTTTAATAATCAAAAATAATATTCTCCATAATATGTTATGATGTCCCAAAATTTCATAACAATTGCATAACATCCAAAATAAAACCCTAAGGAAGGTATTTTTATACAACAAAGACCAAATCCTAACAGAACTAGGAGAGCTGGAATGCAACACTTTTAACGGGAAGGCCCCATGGGCCATCGTGGGTGCCACGGGCATCGTGGTCTGCCTGTTGGATCTTCTATCCTTGGTGCATATTGGTCTACCATGTTTCCATGGGCTAGGCTGACAAGCAGTCATGGTTCCTATGGGTATCATGGGCAACCCGTCGGCTACATCATCTGAAGTCACAATGGCTCTGGTCCATTTTGACGGGCACATGTGATGTCTCATCGCAACTCTCATGGGCGTCATGGCTGGTCATCTAAACTTAGGTTCTTGCCTTTAGCTTCTCTGGTTTATTTCCACGGGCAAGTGTGATGACCCTTGGTGACTCCGACGCCTATTCCAATTGGTCGTGAGATAGGATTTTACCTTTAAACCTTATTGTTTTATTTTGATGTTTCTTCCTACAGGCCGTGGTGGATCCCACTCCCGTGGGCAACACTTTTAGCCCAAAAATAGCACTTTTTCTGTCTTTTCAATACTTTCTCCTGCACATGTAGCAAATATACATCATATCTAACAAAACACATTTAAGAACTCCCAAAATCATTAGTTTTAAGCGTCAAAAGAGCCGTGAAATCCCGGCACATCACCAACATACTAAAATTTAGCTTTTAAAAGGTTAGTTTTTTATGAAAAAATTTAGAGAAGTGACTTATATATTAATAATAAATATCAATAAAGATAGATGATCTATATATATAGATACAATAAGTTGCTTAAGTTTTTTTTAGTAGACTCATTCACAAAAGTTATTGATGTAAAAAGTTTGACTAGACACAAGTGAAAATTGAGAATAAAGTACATTGGCGATTGACTCTAGTGCAAGTGGGAGATTGTTAGGGATATAGTGGATATGCCCTAGATCCAATTTTACATGTGATGATTTAAACATATTTTGTAAATATCATTTGATGTAAATATATGGAAACTAATATTCTTTTTTCATAGTTATTATCAAATTATTTGATTAATATAATAAGGTCCTTTATTAGACTTTGAGACTTGACATCATGATGGAGACATGATAATGAGAAAATCACATCTCTTATAACTTAATCTAAAATGTGTTCTTGATCATAGGATCAGTAATTAGGACAATAGTGTAATAACATATTCTGTCATGATAGGTAGGCTTTTCATGCAAAAAAATGGGTTAGAAAACTTATGAGTTTGGGAGTTAGAAATTTTAGGCTAGGCTAGTCTTGGACGGATTCTGAGCAAAGTATGGTCTAGGGAAATCGAGGAAAGGATTGGTTAAAATATCTTAGCTTGAGCTATTTTTTCCATTAGCTAAGGCATTAAGGAGTCTGGGGAACTTTTTGAAAGTGGATTCAGGTGAGTAGAACTCCTGATATCGAAGTTAACGTAAAAGGGTTGGTTTGGAACGTCATAATTTGAAGTATGTTGTAAAATGGGAAAAATTGGGGAATTTCCTGAGGTTCTATTCCATGTCAACTTCTATAGAAGTTGACACTGCGCTATAGTGATGACCGCGCAAGTGGAGAAATTCCCACTATAGCGGAAGTCAAGGCTGTCAGCACCGCCATAGCAGGCGGGCTCATCTACGGCAGTGCCGCTATAGCAGAGTGGGGACTTCTATAGTAGTGTAAGTTGATGTAAATGCAGAAACTTCCCTAAGAACATTTAGAATTATTCAAGAATATTTTGGGAAGGGCAGAGGCGAGTTTGGCGACTTCAACTCATTTTTCCACCAAAGTTCATCGTAAAGGTAAGGATTTTTCTCTCCTACTTTAGTACATTGATTCCTGAACCTTAGAATCGATATTTACGGGCTTGGGGGAAGTTTTGGCTTGACCTAAGAAGGTAGAATCCGATGTAATGGGGATTCTAGGGTGTAGAAGTTCTTGGGTCTTATTTATAATTGATCATTCATGACTTATTTACCATAATTTGTTTAATATATCTGTAAAAATAATAGTTTTAAGTGAATTAATGGTGGGAAAGCCCGAGGATGGATGATGTGATTATGGTTTGGCCTGGAGATTAGGATTTGAGTATAATCCAGGGATTATTAGGCCACTTAGACTGATTTTAGTATTATGCGTAATGATTTTTAAACCAAGGGCAAGCGAAAGCTTCAGGAAATGGGAAGGCTCCGGTCCAGTAGAGCTTTCAGGCTATTTGAGGTAGGTGATGGTTGTTATTTCCCATTTGCTATATGTGTACATTATAATTGTTACTTAGTATTGTATGTTCATTGCATGGTTTAGGAAATGAAATTATGAATGTCAAAATATCTTATTGTCAATCATTTGAAATAAACTTGTCTTTGTTACTTATTGGTTTACAAGTGTGGTTGTGTTTATTATTGTTGATTGTTGAATTGTGTGTGATATTTGGTTGGCTCGGGTAACACGTCTAGTACTAAACATATATCGGTTGGCTCGGGTACCACACCTGGTATGAGATACATATATCAGTTGGCTCAGGTACCATGCCCGGTACAGGTTCTATTCGAGCCGAGCATAAACCAACTGCCTCTGTTCCCAAAGCTCCACCCTCTGCTTCTCAATGATGACACCCATCGAGTGGATATTGTGAGTAGGTTAAGAACCCTGCCTGAGGCCTCCAGAAAGAAGACATTCTTTTGCATTGCACTTCTTCATGTCTTGGTTCACCATCATTCTGAATAAGTCAGATAGTTGATCGAGAAGCACCGCCCAAAGGTGCTCATTGAGCCGGTCCCTGATGGCTGAGTTAAATGATGCTCAAGATTGAGGAAGTGGTCTTATTGGCATTCGGAATAGAGTCTATCCCGAAGGAATCTCATCTCTCTTCCAATAGAACTGGAAGTATAAAGTCAGTAGCTTGTCCTTCTCGTGCTCTTCCAATTGTATGAGATGCAGCAACCCATTACGTTCAATCAGCCCTGATCTTACGCGGCGTTCAGAACTAATCTTGAAGTGTATGAATTATAAATAATTTATGACATTCAATTCGAAAATACAGGTTATTAGGTCTTTTGGTGTTCTAATTTCTCTATCTTGTGTACGGTTTCTAGGATTAGACAAGGGTACCACCCCAGAATTGATCCCTTTTTTTTGTCTTTTCTTTACTCATTATCACAGTAGTTTTGATAAGAAGAAGTGGTTAGCTCAGGTACCACGCCTGGTACGGGTTTGATTATACTTGTTTGATTATGTTCTATTGATGGTTCCATGAGTGGACTTGGTTGTTTCTTAAAATATAATTATTGTGTATTCCCCCATGAGTAGCCGGGTAGTTGTATTTAAATGCGGGGTTTGTCCTTGTGTAGAGCGAGATTGCATGTTGAACACTGTAGGGGTTGTCCTACGGATCTTTGGTGGGTCTGAGTTTCTTGAAAAAGGGGTAGTTGTTTGCATATGTCGTTGTTTTTATGGTTGTTGAACATGTATCAGGTAGTTGGTAAGTCAGGTGGGGGGATTGAGAGTCTGGGTTATATTGCTGGCTTGTTTATTCATGTTTTGTCCTGCTTTACTCAACTTTAGTTTAATGTTTATATGTTGTTTATTAGAGCTGGCCGATGATCCTACCACTACACTGTGGTTTTGTGTACTGATACTGTACTAGCTTCTCTTTTGTGAGTACAGGACATATTTCGGCGGCTGCTATGTGACCTTAGTTATAGTCCCAACGTTTCCAGAATCTAAGGGTGAGCTACTTCTTTCGGGCTACCATGGTTTCATCTAGTTTGTTCTAGTCCATTGTTTTGGACCTAGACTTCTTGTTTTGGGGGTTGCATCTTCGCATTCTAGACATTAGTAGATGTTCTGGTACACGATTTTCAAATTCTAGGGGTGTTTTTCTGCAGGATCTTTATTATTAGGCATTTTAGTTGTGAATGTTAGTTTTATTTAATGCAACTAGTTTTGAGCTGCCAGTTTCGCTAAGTGTTGGTTGATTTATTGGTTCTCTCATTCGGGGGTTTAGGTGGGTGCCACTCGTGGTGGTTTAGTCATGAAAAGGATGGTATCAGAGCCCTAGGTTCATTGATCTCATCGTACCAAAATGAGTCTAGTAAAGTCTTGCAAAATTGTACAGAGACGTATGTACTTTTATTCGAGAGGCTATAGGACTTTAGGAAACTATTTTTTTTCTTTCCTTCGTGCTATAACTTGATTCAAATTGGTATCTGGCAATACAAATTGGTATCTAACTCCCTTAACTCTTTTATCTGTGGATTGTTAACACCAGGCGCAATGGAGCAAGGGTAGCAGTTCTAGCTGTGGGGTCGGCAGCCAGAGGGCAAGGAAGAGGCAGGGGCAGGGGCAGAGGAAGAGCAACATTCGCCAGGGGTGGAGCTCAGGCAGTGGATGAGCAAAGAGCAGCGACCCCTCCTCCACCCCAGGATCCTGTTGAGGGGGAAGTTAAGGTTGTGCTTGAGGAAAGGCACAGAGCATGAGGGGGCGGCATTGGTCGAAGGTGCAGGCCTTCCCCCTATATTGCCCTAGATATTTCAGCATGTGTGGGCTTTTCTGAGTGGTCTGGTAGGTATTGAAACCATCCCTACTGGGATAGAATATCATATTTTAGGCGCTCATCCAGCTGTTGCAGTGTCCTCTAGGATAGATGTGGTGTTGGGTACTGATGCTTTCTTTCTTCCAATGTTAGGCTCTGTTATGATTGGGACTGAGCACGAGCTGCTGACCAAGTTCTTAAAACTAAAACCTCCGACTTTTCATGGTACAGAGAAGGAGGATGCCTTTGAGTTTATTTTGGACTTCTATGAGAGGTTGCATAAATTGGGCATTGTGCAGCAGCATAGGGTAGAATTTGTTACTTTTCACCAGAAGGGTGATGCCAAGCAGTGATGGAGGGCACATATACAGTGTCAACCTTCAGCTTTGCCTCTGATGACTTGGGCTCAAATCCATGCCCTGTTGAAATATGTGCCTCGTACTCTGAGAGATCACAAGAAAGATGAGTTTCTGGCCCTTGAGTAGGGTAATATGTCTGTTTCAGCTTATGAGGCTAAGTTTAATGCCTTGTCACGTTATGCTACTAGACTTCTGGGTACTGAGGAGGAAAGAATTTTTCTATATGTTAAGGGTCTGAATACTGAGTTGTAGGTTTTGTCTGTTCATATGACCTCAGCAGGGAAGACGTTTAATAAGGTGGCTGACTATGTGAAGAAATTGGAGGGGGTCAGACAGTTTGGGCAAGCTAAGGTGTTAGCTAAGAAGTCCCAGAATGAGGGTAGCTTCAGTGGTTCTTACTCCAGGGGTCACAGTCAGCATGTTTATTTGGCCGGTCCTATTCAGTCAGCCCTGCCAGCTTCTGCAAGTGACCGTCCAGGAGCCAATCAGTAGTTTTCAGCTCCTAGAGGCCATGGAGCTTCTTATACTTCTACTATCAGGCCTTCTCTTGACCGTGGATACTTCCATTGTGATGATACGAGTCACTTCAAGAGGGAATTCCCTCACAGACAGGCAGGAAGTCAGACTCAGCAGCAGACTAAGGTTGTGGTTCCAGTAGGTAGAGGTGGCAATGGCAGGGGACATCCACAGGGTAGGCTAGGTAATTTTAAGGGAGATCGTGGGAATAGAGGGAATGGCGGCATGGGCAGAAGAGTAGCACAGCCAGCCAGAGAGGTTGCTCAGATTGATGACAGAGCCCATTGTTATGTATTCCCAGGGAAATCTGAGGCTAAGGCGTCGAATCTTATGATAACAGGTACAATTCTAGTCTGTGACTGAATGGATTTTGTATTATTTGATCCAGGTTCCACATTTTCATATGTATCTGTAAAATTTGATTTGGGTCTGGATTTGGTCTTTGATGTCCTTGATTCCCCTATTCATTTTTCTACCTCGATCGGGGAGTCTGTAGTCGTAACCCATGTGTATCGTACTTGTTCTTTGTTTTTTATGGGGTTGCGAACTTGGGTAGGTTTTCTTATTCTAGATATGCATGATTTTGATGTCTTTTTAGGTATGACTTGGTTGTCTCCATATCATGCTATGTTAAACTATAATTCTAAGACAGTAACTCAAGAGATTCTGGGAAAGGATAGGCTAGAGTGGGAAGGTTTGTACAAGCCTAAGTCGGTGAAGAGTATATCCTTTGTGTGGGCTAGGAAGTTGGTGGAGAAAGGTTGTTTAACCTTCTTGGCTCATTTTTGGGATGTTAGTGGAGTCCCCTTCGGTTGAGTCAGTTCTGGTGGTTTCTGAATTTCAGGAGGTGTTTCTGGTGGATTTGTCTGGCATGCTTGCGGATAGGGATATTGATTTCTGCATGGTTTTGGAGCTGGGCACTCGCTCAATCTCTATTTCTCCTTATCGTATGGCTCTGGTAGAGTTGAGGGAACTTAAGACTCAGCTTCAGGAACTTTTAGATAAGGGCTTTTATTCGTCCTAGTGCTTCACCTTGGGTGCTTTGGTCTTGTTTTTTAAGAAGAAAGATGGTAGTATGAGGATGTGTATAGACTACAGGCAACTGAACAAGGTCACCATACAAAATAAGTATCTCTTACCCTGCATAGATGACCTTTTTGATCAGTTGCAGGGTGCTTTCATATTTTTGAAAATTAACTTGAGGTCAGGGTACCATCAGCTAAGGATTAGGCCTGAGGATATACCTATGACGGCATTCCGGACTTGGTATAGGCACTATGAGTTCTTGGTAATGTTGTTTGGCTTGAACAATGCACCGGCGACTTTCATAAGTTTGATGAATGGTGTCTTCAAGTCATTTATGGATTCATTCATAATTGTGTTTATAGATGATATTCTGATTCACTCCAAGAGTAAGAAGGAGCATGCAGAGCATCTTTGCATTGTTCTGGAAATATTGAGGCACCAGAAATTGTATGCCAAGTTTTCAAAGTGTAAATTTTGGTTGTCTTCAGTTGCCTTCTTAGGGAACGTGGTTTCAGAAAAAGGGGTAATGGTGGATCTCCAAAATAACAAGGTAGTTAAGAGTTGGGTCCGTCCTGGCTTTGTGACTGAGGTTAGGAGTTTTGTGAGGCTCGAAGGCTATTATCGCAGGTTTGTCAAGAACTTTGCTTCCATTACTACTCACTTGACAAGGTTGACTCAGAAGGAGGTACCTTTTGTTTGGTCTGACAAGTGTGAGGAGAGCTTCCAAAAGCTCAAGACACTTTTGACTACATCTCCAATCCAATCATTGCCAGTTGAAGGTAAGGATTTCATTGTGTTTTGTAATGCTTCATATTTGGGTTTGGGTGTTGTGTTGATGCAGGATAGGAATGTTATAGCATATGCTTCAAGGCAATTGAAGCCCCATGAGAAGAACTACTCAACCCACGATTTGTAGTTGGCAGCGGTGGTTTTCGCACTCAAGATCTGGAGAAACTACCTTTATGGTGTCAAGTGTGAAGTGTTCACAAACCATCGCAGCCAGCAACATATGTTTACACAGAAATATTTGAATCTGAGATAGAGGAGGTGGATGGAACTGTTGAAGGATTATGATGTGACCATCTAATATCATCTGGTTAAGGCTAATGTAGTGGCAGGCGCATTAAGCCCGAAAGAGGTTAGTATGGGCAGTTTGGCTTGTTTGGGGGTATCCAAATGACCCTTGGCTAGGGAGATTCGGGCTCTAGAATCCAAGTTAATGTGGTTGGGAATTTCAGAACAGGGTGGGGTGTCGGCCAGTTTTAAGGATAAACCCACATTTCTAGAGTAAATCAAAGCCAAACAGTTTCAGGATGTTCAGTTGAACAATCTTTGGAACAAGGTGGTGTCCGGAGAGGCCCGAGATGCCACACTGGACGCTGGTGGGGTATTGTGCTTTAGAGGGCGGATTTGTGTTCCTCGGGTTGATGACTTGATACAGAATATATTGTTAGAAGCTCATGGTTCACAGTATTCAATTCATCCAGGCGTAACAAAAATGTACGGGACTTAAGACGGCTTTATTGGTGGCCTGGGATGAAGAGGGACATAGTTGATTTTGTGTCCAAGTGTCAAAATTATCAGCAGGTTAAGTATGAGCACCAAAAGCCTGCAGGATTGCTTCAGAGGATGCTTATTCCCAAGTGGAAGTGGAAAAGGATAGCCATGGACTTCGTGGTGGGTCTTTCTAAGACCTTGAGGAAGTATGATTCCATTTGGGTAATCGTGGACAGGCTGACGAAGTCGGCTCATTTCATTCTGGTCAGGGTGGATTATAATTCCCAGTATTTGGCCAAGATTTATGTTAAGGAAATTGTGAGATTACATGGGGTTCCACTCTCCATCATTTCAGACAGAGGTACGCAATTTACTTTCAAGTTCTGGGGTAATTTGCACGAAGAGTTGGGCACCCAACTCACTTTCAGCACAACTTTTCACCCTCAGACAGATGGTCAATCGGAGAGGACGATTCAAGTGTTGGAGGACATGCTCAGAGCATGTGTAATCGATTTTGGGGGCCATTTGTGTGAGTTCTCATACAACAACAGTTATAACTCCTGTATTGATATGGCACCATTCGAGGTACTTTATGGGAGGAGATGTTGTTGACACCCTATTTTGATCCTCATATTCTCTATAATCCATTTCTCGATGCTTTTCAGTCCTAAATACTTTAGCAAATTATTTTCTTATTTTTCTTATTAATTTCAGTTAATTTTGACTTAAAATAACAATTATGAAAAAAAATGTATATTATTTTATTTGCTTTCGTATCTCATATATTTAAATAATATAAAAATATTTTGCAGTTTATTATTATTATTATTATTTTCTTTAACTATTTTCATATAACAAAAGTTATTATATTAACTTTATTTTTTAACTCTGAACATATTTTTGTCGTATTATAATAATATTTTTTTATAGTTTCTATTAATTATGAACCGTAACTACGCGTACCAAAGTCATTTTTATATATGTACGTATGTAGGTATGCATGTGTATATGTATATTTTGAAAATTAATTAGGACAAAAAAAGCATCATTAAATTAATTAAGTGAAAAAATAATTGGGGAAAATTGGATCTTTCTACATAACTAATTTATTTACTAAACATGGGCCTGGTTAACATCTACATCAGCCAAACTTTTGGCCTATAACACTCAGCCCACTACTAATTCCCAAACCCAGACCAATTCACATCGACCCGGCCCAATAAACACATAAACACCCCTGATCCTTGTCCCCTCCTCACTTCATCGTGTAAACACAACCAACAGACATCTCCTACTTCTTCATCTTCACCAGACAAACTCCAACCAAATCCCTACATTGTTCACTTTTCTCACCCGAAATATCTTCCAAAATTTCACGCTCATAGAACCATGTCATTCCGTCAATCATCTCTGAACATCAATAATGCCCTAGCCTCATCCAAATGGCCAAATTCAAACGTTCACTGGCACCAAAGATCTTCAGATTTCTTGAGAATGGCAAAATATTTTCAAAATCTATGGGCTAAGCTCGTACACATCTCAAAATCTAAGAACCCACTACCCTTTGGCCGAATTCATACATGAAAATCAAATCCAAGACTTGGTTTTCAAACTAAGAGAGAACCTTGATTTTCCCTATATATATGGCTCAACAAGAAACAAATTGAGACATCCGAATTTATATTTACAACCTTAAGTTTATCACTTTTAATCCTTAGTTCTTTTTTATCAAGTTCTCTTGTGTGTTATTAGGAAAATTTGTTCGGAGAGGAGTCAAGTGTGTGAAAACGCATTTTGAAAACTCATCATCTTAGTTCGCTGCCCCGGAGAAGGTCAGTAATTACCTTGTCTTTCATTTTGATTCAGTTTCTAGAATTAATTATAGTCGTTTGAATATTCTCATCTTTCATTTAATTTTCTATTTTAAACATGTATTAGAACCATCCTCATTTTGTTTGGGTTCAAACTCAGCCTGTAAAAGGTTAGAGGACGTTAGTAATATTAGAAAATGAACCATTAACTCAACTCGTAAAATATATGAAATTGTTTTGTCGCTCGTCTGAATTTCTGTTTTTGTGCATTTATTGAAATCTGTCTTCAGCACTCCACAGAACGTAACTCGGCTAAAATATGAACTACATATTTTTTACACGAAAGTGGCTACTCTAGTATAATGAAACTTATTAAATACACATGAAGAATCATGTCGTGTGTCTAAATCACGTTCTAGTATCTCTGATGAGATTTTTCTTCTCGTATTTTGGTGAAAAATAGTTTAAGAGTTAGCCTATCTATGTTATGACAGCCCGTTTGTCATATGCTTCGGCTTCTGTTTGTGCATATTGTTCCTTTTGCATCATGTGCGCCATCCTTAAGGTTCAAATAAACCTGCATTACGCTTAAAAAATAAATTATTTGCTTCATCAAACCTTGTCTGAAGCTTATTTCTATGCACCACTAAAAGGATTTCAAGATTCCTGCATGACTCAAGTACATTCACGTTTGTTTTTAATGTGGGCACTTCACTGTTCTGAGTTTTCTTTGCCAATATCTTGTTAAGGTTATACCATGTTTGAATCATTGAGTAAGAGCTAACTTAATAATCATGTTTTGTTAATATCTATTCATATTAAGTTATCAATGATTCCTACGCGTCTTTGGGTCCGAGTTTGAATGCTTCAACCTCATATTCTTGGCTGCTCTTTCAAAAAAGAAAAAGAAGTTATCTTTGTTGTCTTTTTCATATTTTGATTTTGTCGGTTCCTTAGTTGATCACTATATCCTTTTCTATATGTGTGAGTCTTGGGTTCAGGTGATATTTATACTTTCAAATATTTTGATCTACGTTTTCTTTCCTGTTTTCATTTCTACTTCACATTTCTGCTTATAGTCATGTGGTTCGATGATAGCTAGATTTTCTTTGTGATGTTTTTGTCCTCTAATATGGTTTAAATTTTTAGTAAAGCGTTGATCTTGTTGTTTGGTTATTTTTAGCTGCTAAGAGTAGATCGATTTCTAGCATTGATATTTTCATGCCGAATTCCAAATGAGTACTTTCTTTTCATTTTGTAAATAGGTATTTTCTTATCATATTACAAAAAGAGTACTTTCTTTGTATGTTTTTAAAAAAAGGGTATTTTCTTATCATATTACAAAAGAGTACTTTCTTTACATTTTTAAAAAAAGGATATTTTCTTATCATATCGTAGAAAGAGTACTTTCTTTAAAATTTGTGAAGGTATTTTCTTATCGAGTTAGTACGAGAATACTTTCTTTTCATCTTGTAATATGTATTTTTCTTATGAGCCATGTTTAAAAATAATTTAGTCGAGATGTTGCGTTTCAGTTCTGTTGTTTGTGTTAAAAGAACTGTAGAGCTGCTCTTTCAGGAATTGTATGATAATTTAGGGACCTTTTTCTAGACCCACGATGTTGTTTGTCCACTGATTCTATTTTACGTTGTGTATATCGTAAGTAATGTAGTTTGATCTTTAGAAGCACATAAGTAAACACAATCCAGCTACTATTTACACGAGTAAAAATCACTGTCTTTAGGCTCTTTATATTCAGATTTGTCTTGTTGAGATTTCAAGTTTAAACCGCGTTCTTCTACTGCTAGATATAATATGACTGGGAATGCATCACCTTAGAAACCATATTTGTAGAATTCTTATCCAATTTAGGAGTAAAATATGTCATACGATCAGGCTTAGAAATTTTATTGTCCTTAAATGATAATGTAAAGCTCCCATTTCGTGGTGTTGCATTTAGTTTTCTTCTTGTGTGCAGATTGGATTTTCCATCTTAAGAAGTGTTAATGAATCCATTTTCCAAGATTGAAAGAATCTTTTCTCTGTCATTTTGACTAACATGAATCTCATTCAAGGATTTGAATTTGTTTGTTAATGTTCATATGTATAAATGTTAGCAATACTTAAACAACTATGCAAGCTTTAGGAAATTGCAGACTACCCTCTCTTTTGTTTCTTTTTTTTTCAACCAAACCAATTGAGTATTTTGTAAAATATGTCATACCGTGAGCTTTAAATTTCTTTTCAGATAAGAGGATCAAGTAATTAATATTTAATTCCCTTAGTTCTACTTATATGAATAGATTATACATCTTCCAAGACTTTTGTATTTTAAGAAAGTGGTATCCTTTTAAAGATGAGAATAGTTGAGTTCTTCCTAAGTATTAGAATTCACATGTTTTGTAGTTGATTAGTTAAGCCTTGATTATAGTCACTCTTCAAGGATGTTTGAATCAACTGAAACTTCTTTGCAAATTCTATTTATTTATATTCTGTTTCATACATTTTAGTGCCAATTCTAATTTGTTTAAGATAACTCTTAGATTCGAAACTTACTCGACAATGGTGTTTAATTAATTTTCAGAGAATAAATTATTGAATAGCTCTGTGTAATTACATAAGGGCAGTACTAATTTGTTTACTTCTTCTTTTTTTTTTTTGCATGTAAACCTCACCTTGGGTCCAATGGACCTTTCCATTTGCATTTCGTGTTGGGTTGCGACCCAACACAATTTTCTCCGGGTCAGCTATTTGGTCCATTTCTCGCGATCAACAGAAAAGAAAGAGAAATGGGTTCAAAAAAATATATTTCGCAACATTTCTTGAAGACCCACTTCACGTCAGACGATCAGAAAAAGGAAGTGGGAAAAATCAAGTATTAGATTTTGGGCTATAAGCCTAAAGTTGACTTCTTATCATTAGCTTTGTTTATATACATCCTTTTGTATCACTAACATTTGTTTGATTGAAATTTTCATTTAATTTAGATGAATCCCCAAGGAGGATGCATTTCTTTACTATTTCATTATCACAACCCAATTTCTCAGGTCATGATGGAACCTACAACCCCCCAGTAGGTGAATCAATTCCCGTAGCCCAGAACGGTTAGTAATGGGCTACTACTTAACCAATACGTACCATAAGCAAAAATAAGTGGAAGCAGAATATAAAGATAGACAATGCGAAAGCAAATAACCTGAATATATACATAAAGAAACTACATCAACCCCAAGACTTGGTATCGATAGTACAGAAGCTTCTAATAGAATACAAGTGCTAGAAGTAACAAAATACAATATAAATCTGTCTTCGAAAGTAGAAGGAGTAACAGTGCCAAAAGATGAGATGTGGTCAAGCCCCGACCGTCAGGCGCTCACCCTAGTCTCGAATATCCAAAAGTTGCACGAGTATCTACGCGATCAACAGTGAAAGTTCACACTAATGTCTGCTCCAAAAGGATGCAGAAGTGTAGTATGAGCACCAAGACAACGGGTACTCGGTAGGCATCATCGGCCGACTGAGCGCATATAAGCTATAAAAATAGTAAGTAGCAGATAGCAAGAAAGTAGTCACCGAAGCAATAGATAAAGCACAAGGAACTAGCACAGAGAATAGATAACCAAGAGTTATAAGCATACAATGCTAGCACAGAAGATATACATAACACAAAAATACAGGTGTAAGAAAGAATGGCGCACCTGGGATCCTTGCAATAATAGTATAAATAAAGAGAGAGAGAATCAGGAACATGGTGGTATACCGGTAACCTCAAGTAAGAAGGGAAATAAAGAAAGCAATCCACATAATCAACTAGAAGCCATAAAATAACGAAAACATACTTGAAACACTAACTCTCAAGATAAGCATAAATCAGGATCATTCTCACAATTTACAACCTAGAATGGAATAACTAAACCACAGGAACCAAGAGTTTTTACTCAGAATCAAGATAAGGAACAACATCCGATAAATCACAATCGCTCAGGAGGACTCACGACGGAGCCTCAAAATTATAGTACTCACTAGCCCCTCAATACTCAAGCCCAAACTCAGAGCCTTAACAGGCTAAAAACTTACCAATTCACAAGGACCAAGGACCATAACTAGCTCTATGAAATGACAGGAGTAATATAATCTACCTATAATCCCAATGGCTGCCCATATAATCGTGGAATGCAATCAAGTGAAAAAAAACCCTCTGGCCGCTCATACAATTGGAGCGTACACTGAACACACAGCAAACAAGGGTGGAATCCGAGTGAAATATGCATGATGATGTGATATGATGAATCAGTAACCAAGTGTGATTGTAGTGCTGTATGTTACCCCTTTTGGTGCCCCAAAGGTCCAATAAAGGCAGGATCCATGGAAGGACATTTCCCGAGTACCTCTCATATGACGTACATCCCCTCCCTCTGGTCATCGTCGGCCTATAGCACTTGGTCCGAAATGGTAGAGTCCATGGAGGTCTACTCGTAGACCACATACTAACATGAAACTCAATATATCTCAATAATCGGGATCTTGTAGGACATGCTCGGATTCGATCTGAGTCTAAATCAGTAGTAGTAGTCGTAATAACCCTCATCAAGGGTGCTCGGAGCGTATCCGGGTCTAAAACAGTAGTCATATCTCAATAACCCTCATCGAGGGTGCCCGGAGCATATCTGGGTCTAAAACAATAATCAAGTACCAAATCCCTAAATAGGGTGCCCGGCTCATATACGGGTCTAAATCCGTAGAAAATAATGTCTAGCACTATAGCCCGACCGTGCCTAGTATCAGAATAAAGACCAATAATCAAACCATCGTAGTATCCTCTCTACTCCGAGAGGTTTCATAAAAGTCAGTTTAAAAGCCCTTTCAAAGTCATGTACCAAAAATGGGCCCTCGGGGACATGCAAAGTTTAGAAAATCCATTATAGTAGGCTCGAAGCCAAATCAGTAGTAAAACATGCAGGGAAAACCTTTGCATGAATGATATGCTCGCAAATAAAAGGATAGCCCAACGGCTCACAAATAATTCCTACCGGCCCTGCACAGGCTCTCAGCTCTACAACAGATAATAACCAGCCTAAAAGGATATCTCTATGTCCGGGACTCACGTATATGCCCAAATAACCCACCATCTATGTTCCAGAGTCAATACAGGACCACACAGGACCATAAGGGTAATATACAATACTGATATGAATACTACAATCAATGTATGAAACAAACGAACAGAAAAGGTGGACAAGGTCTGGGGTACCAACCTATAACAACCCACCCAAGGATGCTAATTAATGCAGTTATAGCCTATATATAGAGAGTCTAGGTAGGGAAAGCCATAACCTACCTGTCATCCGATGACTAGCTGCGGGAACGGCCTCGTCCAGGCTCGAACTGCTCCGAGAAGCTCAAAATTGTGAAACCACTATCAATACAATAATCTACATATTAACACGAGTCTAACGATACCCATATTGCTATACTTATAGCCGGGCTAAAATTTGGGTCACAAACGAGCCCGTAGGCCCCGCAACCCGAAGCCAAAAATGAAGATGTACAATATGATCACAATGATCATGGGAGTACATGCCCAGAAAATCATAGGATTTGAGCATTAAAATCGGGCTAAAACAACCTACCCACTTCAAGAAATCAAAGAGGGAAATAAGAGAATGAAAAGTTGGAATTTAACAAAAAGCTTACCGGATTAATGATGGAAAAGTGCTCCCGAAGCTATGGTAAATTTTTCCCAAGAAAATGATGGCCAAAAGTGAAGCAAATAGTGTTTGGGAGCTTTACAATGGTGGAAACAAAGCTGAAAATGAGGAAATGAAGGAGAAGGTTTAATTTTAATACACAGTCACCAGATACCGCAATTGCAGAGGCACGAATGAATAGTGACCTCCGCAAATGCATAGAAACCACCACAAATGTGAAACTCCACAGTTTTGGCCAAAATACCACAAATGAGACCAAAATACCACAAATGCGGCATTTCACCGCAATTGCGGTAGCCGCAAATGCGGTCAAATTCCGCAATTGCGGACCCACCAGAATAGCAAAAATCAGCAACAACCAAAACTTCTACGGGGCATTCCGGGCTTAATTGCAACCCAATACTCAAAAATCAATAGTGCTATTAGAGTGGAAACGACGTTTCGGACTCAACAGAATCGACGAAACTTCCATACGAGGTCATTTTGGAAGAATGTCAACCCAAGTCAACTGAACAATCCCAACTGGCCTGAAAACAAAAAATGAGAGAGAATTCCAAGGTAAAAAGCTCTCGGATCCCGACCAAAGGTCCCACTAGACCAAAGTCCATGTTCCAGAGCTAACGGAACTGTCAGAATTCGATTTCGAGCATGTTCACCAAGAATGTTGACTGAAGTCAACTATTTCAAAAGTCGAAAGCTCTAAAACAAGGAACGGCCAAAAAGGCCAAACAAACGGCTCAGGCACCAAACTACCAGTCCCAGCAAGCCATAAATGACTTGGGGCCGCTACAGGTAAGCTCTAACAGTACAAGAAAGACAAAAATGCATAAATGACAGGGAGGGTCATTACATCATCCACTACTAAAAAAACTTTCATGCCTGAAAGTCAGGAGAGAAGGATAGACTAGAGATTAAAAGAACAGTGGAAACACAGCCCGCACTACTCTCTCAGACAACCCGGGTAGCCTCCACGACTGGACAACACCCAACAGAACAGAACTAACAAAAGCAACCAAACCTAAAACCCCTTACTAGCCAAGCTAGAATCCAACTCAAAACTCCAAAACACCAAGGGTTTGCCAACCCAAACTGAACCTTGATAGTCACAACCGGAAAGCACCAACACAACACCAGAACCAGAGAAGCAAGGCGATCAACACATAGAACTCAAGTCACCAAAATAGCAACCAGGTCTACCAGAAAAGCTATCAACCCAAAACTCTAACTTATGAACCTGTTGATCTATAAAACCCTTTTTTAACTGAATCCTTTTGTACCACAACCAGGAAGCTTCATGTAAGTCGAACACTCAAACCACCCTCGAAGCATCAACTGACACACCGGATATCCATAGTTCCCACTTATACTCTACCATGAATGAAGTCACCTTTTTGCTCAAACTTTTTCCAAACTAAGCTATTGCCAACTAGCCTTTGCCATTCAAGATAACAACCCTTAACATATCCTCAAAAACTAGAGATACATGTCCCGACTGACCATCAACCAATGAACAAACACTTATGTTAACATCAAACTTGATAACTAAACCCAACTGAACACCCATCTGAACCTGACTGAACCAGCCATCTAAACCCGACTGAATTTTGCACACCATAGTTAGGAAAGCCATGTATGAACACTCTATGTTGATGGAGAAAACTCCCAAACTATGGAATGAACCCAACCTCGCTGAATCATGCCAAATATGAATCAACTAGAAGCGAATGAACCAGGGCAACTTTGCCCAAAAGACCCAAACCAAAACCAAAATCATGCGAGAAGTGTGGTAAGCCTATCATGAAATCCGTAGCCATCAGTAAGCTTCAACTCTAAGAAACACTGTTGCTACTCTAAATGATCGAACACCACTCAAATTTTAAATCACCTTACCAATCTCAACTCGGAAAGATGTCTACCATTCCACGAGTATCAAATCAAAACACCCCGAAGGCAAAGGATAAAGTCACCTGGGGTCCAAGGTTTCCATCTAGTCATGGAAATCTTTGCATATACCTTCAACTCATCCCTTTGGCTCGAATCAACCGCTCTACTGAATCAGCTCATAAACTAACCATCCTGAAGCATACCACATACCGAACTTCTAGTCCACAATGGCCGAGTCTATCTAACGCTGGAACCTCACATAAAGGACAACCCTAGGAGAATAAACTAAACAAGCTTTCAAACTCATGGCAAACGAATGGTGACCACTAGTCTCTAAGTATCATTAAAACTCAAAATGGCCTCGCTAGTCGTAACCTGCATAACCTGATCACATAAAGCATACACCACTGCTGAATCTCAATCTTACATTGCTGAGTCTTTCCAACCATGGCAGAATGAACTTCGTACTAACTAGAACACTACCAAAATATGGAATGTCCAGCCTAACTCAAAGCTTAGCCAAAGACTAAGTGTCTGAGGCCAACTGCCACTCCACAATTGAAATGGGGAACTAATTTGTCTGAACTCATTGCCTTCCAACCCAAGACGCTACAACCAAAAAGAACTAAACATGAACCATTTAAAGTAGTCTACTAGCCCACAATTCTGGAACCCAAATTCAATAATCAATTGAGGCCTCTACCGAAACCTATAAGTAGGCCCATACGCTATCGATGAACACTCAGGAATCGAAGCCAGCTAGGCTCTGAACATGCAATTTGCCTAATCCATAGATTCTATTGAAAATTGGTTCCTGCAAAGAAGATAACAAGGAAGCCAAGGTCGATGCAACAAGCTCCTAAGGGTAGTTCTGGGAATTACCATTACCTCAATCTCAGACCGAAAGGAAGTCTGACCTAAAATCTATCAAAGGAAAAGCTACTGCCATCTGAAGTGGTCGAATCAAGTCACAAACACACAACCCAAAGCAAACCTCCATCGTCACCTCAGTTAACTACTAAAACACACAAGCACAAACAAAGAGTCATCTCCCTCCTTCTTCAACTACACAAAACCCTTCCTTAGCATATACTGAACCCTACAACTCCTTCTCAAATCAAATCTGGAGCCATTTCCTTATCTCCCATACTTACATTGTCAAAATTTAACTAGGTAGGAGAATAATGGGCCTGATGCCCGACTCACCCAGAATGGTACGAATACAACTCAACCATGAGGCTACGGTCAGCCCTTAGTCGAAAATGCTAAAGCCAATACTCAATCATGATACAAAATCAAAAACTCAACCAGAGGGCTATAATCGAAATTCAGTCCACCCAGAATGCTACAAATACAACTCAACCATGAGGCTACGGTCAGCCCTTAGTCGAAAATGCTAAATCCAACACTCAATCAAGATACTAAATCAAAAGCTCAACCAGAGGGCTACGATCAGAATTCAGTCCAACTGGAATTGGCGAAATAATAAGACAACAATCGGATAAGAAACTGAGGGAGACTAGGGGAACGACCCACAAGCCTACCAACCTCCTAAACCAACCAAATAAAGTGGGTCGATTCTAAACACTCGAGAAAACTAAACCGATTAATGCGCGCTAGCATAACAAACCCTCTCAACTTAAGACAAAGCTCAAACATCAGCACAACCACGGGTAACACCAAACTAACACAAGAACTTCTAGCTAACACTAGACAACCACCTAGGCAACAACCATCTAGGAACGCTCAACAAGGAAGACTTAACACAAGTCTAGAGTCACAATAGAATAGGAAACAAACCCAACCAGAAAGGAGACTAACAAGAACTACCCATGAGCTACAACTCCGGGTAAACACCTATCAAGGATAACTCACCCCCATCCACTACTAAGGAATAAAATACCAGGAAAAGACATGCATAAATACTACAATTGAAGTAGCCAAAAAACTAAACAAGTAGCAGGTAGGCATATAAGCATATAAATGAGAGAAGGGAAAGAATCGCCACACGAATAGGACTATCACAAGCCGAAGATAGCAAAAGTTGTCATGCCCCGAGGATACCCCCTAGACGTAACACGAGATCTCTAACATAAGTGCTCCAGATTAACCCTTGGTCATAGCATACTCAGAAATCAATTCAAGAAACATAGCGAAAGCATACAAGATACAATAGGCAACCATAACTTAAATAAGGACAAGGCTCAGGAAGTATCAACTTCATACAATGGAAAACAAGTCTAACTATGTTTGAAGCCTCTAAACTATCATAAGAGCTTATGGGACAAGTCCCTAACTAGCTTGAGAAATCCAAAGAAAACAATATAAGAGAAATAAATCTAATACTGGCCCTCGGATAATGAGGTCTTACCATTGAAAACTGGGACTCCGACAAGGTCTAGCCACGAGTGTGAGGGAGCGAACCTGAATCTGCATCATCAAAGGATACAGAACAAAATGCGTCAGTACTATAGGATGTACTGAATATATGAGATAAACAAGAATCTGAGGTAAACATGCTAGATAAACTTGTAAAGCTGAAATCATGCTATGAGTGTAAACTGAAATGCAAGAGACTCAGTATGATGCCAAAATAAATTATACAAATATCATAGTAATCATGAGGGTCCTGAAATCTGAAGGCAAAGAGTCAATGCACTTTAAAACCTGATATTGTTTCTATGGAAGGTTCTCTAACTGACATAGACCATGTAAGCTAAATAGAATCTGATGTATACGCCCCATCGAAAGGACCCAATATACCTTGCCAGGGTATAGAGGCATGACTGTGGCGTGATCACTAAATCTGATGCCCAATTGAGGGGACTTAGAACCTATGGGGGCACGTAGTTTTTGGACTAAGGGTACTCTCACCCTATCCAACTTGGTGCTAATACTACTCCCAAAACATATACATATAGCTCATAGTACTTATGTCATATCTGATGTCAAAACTGTTCATAACTTAGGTAGACATGTCTGGATGCCAAACCTTTCATAAAACATAGGGACATATCTAATATCCAAAACTATTGGAAAAGCATAAGGACATATCTGATGTCATGCAATTCACAAGTCGTGAATCTTAAAGCTTTGCAAAATGATAATTCAAAATATACTTTCCTTTCGAATATCATAACTTAAAGAATTAGGCATGCAATTTCATGAAAATAGAGGTCATGTTACCTAGACATACCAATTTTACTTGAAGACATGCAATTCAATGAAATCATGATAGAAATTAACTTTAATGCATGGGCTTTTGAAACCAATTAAGGAATCTTATTCAAATCATAAATTAACCATGAGAAACCATGAATTGATGCATAGAAACTGATTTCATAAGTTTTTCCCAATTTAGATCAAAACCCTAATTTCACAAGTTCATAATTCAAAAAAGAATTGGGGGTTTTGGGCACAAGGGTGAAAGGATCCCATTGTTGAATGCCCACATACCTTGATTGAAGTTAACCCACTTGAAATTTAAAAAATTAGGAGACTTGGACTTGGAGCTTGAGACCTTGATCTTGAGAGAGTCCTTTTTCCTTTTTGGGAGATGAATGAGGTAATGAGAAGGGACTTAGGCTAATAGGTTTAGAAATCATGCTAGAAATGGTCAAAATGACCTCACTTAGGAGTTAAAAGGGTGAGAAATGACTAAAATACCCCTGGGACATAATTAGGAAGAAGTTGGAAAAAATTTGACATCCAGGGACCACGGATGGTTTCCACAAACCGTAGATCAAACCACGGCTCATGGTTTCCACTCGTCGTTCTTGGATAAAAAGATAGGCTACACGAACCAATCTATAGGTCAACAGGACGGACCCGTAGAATGAATCACGAGTTGTAGACCCAAGCCATCATCTCTGGGAACTGGTCTGGTCTCTGATCAATTTCTACGACTTGACAGGACGATCCATCATTTAAATGACTGGCCATAGAACCCAGTCGTGAAACCTGGGGAACTTGTCAACCCTCTGATCTGATTCCACGAGTTGACAAGACGGGCCGTAGTCAGAACCATGGTTCGTAAAACCAACTCATAGTTCTTAGACCAGAGACTGAACCAGCAGAAGGAAACCGTGGTTCTATTTCATGACCCATAGTTTAAATCACGGTCTGTGGTTTGGACCCGTAATTCCTAGGAACATGAAATTTTTTAGAGTTTCAAACTTAGAAAGCTGGTTTGATTTTTGTGGTGTTACAATATCTCCCCCTTGGGATCATTCGTCCATGAATGAAGACTAAGCAAGGTAAAACTGAAGAGAAAACAGCTCAACCAGCAACAAACATGGAAATCAAAGAGTAAACATGAAAACTGAACCTTTCAACTTAAAACATGATTGAATCAACTTCGAAAACATGAATGCATGCTAGGATCATAAAGGAAACTGATGGAATAGGATCGGAGGAACATACTAAGAAGGAAACTAGTACCTCAGGCTAAAATGGAATCGGAAGGAAAGAGATGAGGGTACTTGGCTTTCATAGCTGATTCCGCTTCCCAAGTAGCTCCCTCAACAAGCTGATTTCTCCAAAGGACTTTTACCGGAGTGACTTCTTTGTTTCTCAACCTCCGAATATGACGATCAAGGATCTTCACGGGAACCTCCTCATATGTGAGACTATCCTTCACACCTACGTCCTCCAAAGGAATAATCAAGTTCGGATCACTAACACACTTCTTCAACAAGGAAACATGGAAAACTGGATGAACCATTTCTAACTCTGTTGGCAAATCCAACTCATAAGCAATGATACCAACTCTCCTCAGAATCCGACAAGGACCTACAAAATAGGGGCTAAGCTTCCGTTTCTTTCCAAACCTTATCACACCCTTCATGGGCGATACTTTCAGAATAACCCAATCATCAACTTCAAATTCTAGTTCCCTTCTTCTCACATCCGCATACGATTTCTGTTGACTCTGAGCGGTCTTCAACTTTTCCCTAATGAGTTGGACCTTCTCCATAGTCTCATGAATCCAATCGGGAACAATCAAAGCTGCCTGACCTACCTCAAACCAACCAATAGGAGATCTACACCTCCAGCCATAAAGTGCCTCATACGGAGCCATCTGGATGCTAGAGTGAAAGTTTTTGTTGTAGGCAAACTCGATAAGAGGTAAGTGATCATCCAAATTACCTTTGAAGTCAATCACATAAGATCTCAACATGTCCTCCAAGGTCTGAATGTTATGCTTTGCTTGGCCATCTGTCTAAGGGTGAAAAGTTATGCTAAGGTTCACCTGAGTACCAAGACCTTTCTGAAACGATCTCCAAAACTGAGAAGTAAACTGAGTACCTCTATCTGAAATGATGGACAATGGGACACCATGCAATCGGACTATCTTCTGGATGTAGAGTCTGGCATAATCGTCTACTGAATCCATAGTCTTAATAGCCAAGAAGTGGGATGACTTGGTCATTCGGTCGACAATCACCCAAATGGAATCATATTGCCTTCGAGTATGAGGCAAACCAATAATGAAGTTCATATTGATCGTTTCCCATTTCCAAGTGGGAAGGTTAATATCCTAAATCATGCCACCCGGTCGCTGATGCTCTACCTTCACTTGCTGACAGTTGGTACACTTAGCCACAAAACCAGCTATGTCCCTCTTCATGGCATTCCACCAAAAGATTTCCCGTAGATCACGGTACATCTGGGTGGCACCAGGGTGAATGGAATATATGGAACTATGAGCCTCAGTCAAAATTTGTTGTCTCAACCCGTCTACATCTGGACCACATAGTCAACCCTGATAACGAAGCACACCATCTCCCCCTTAGGAGAAAATCTCAACCCTCTGTTGATGGACTACACCCTTTAGCGAAAGCAAAATAGGATCGCTTTCTTGCTTTGCCTTCACTTCTGCTACCAAGGATGATTCAGAACAATTCTGCACAATAACCCCACCTTAGGTCAAGTCCATAAGGCAAACTCCCAACTGAGCTAGCCTATGAACCTCTTTAACCAATTCCTTCTTCCCTTCTTCAACTGAAGATACACTCTCCATCGACAATCTACTAAGTGCATCTGCCACAACATTAGCCTTACTCGAATGGTAAAGCACACTCATGTCATAATCCTTAAGAAGCTAAAGCCACCTCCTTTGTTGCAAATTCAATTCCTTCTGGGTGAACACATACGGAAGACCCTTCTGATCGGTGAATATATCCACGTGCACCACATACAAGTAATGTCTCCAAATCTTCAAAGCAAAGACCACGGCTGCTAACTCAAGATCATGAATAGGGTAGTTCTTCTCATGAGTCTTAAGCTGTCTCGAAGCATAAGCAATCACTTTACCACGCTGCATTAAAACATAACCCAAACCAATCCTTAAAGCATCACAATACACAACAAAATCATCTAGGCCCTCGGGTAGAGCCAACACTAGAGCTGTGGTCAATCTAGTCTTCAATTTCTGAAAGTTCTTCTCACACAAATCAGACCACTGAAATTTTACCTTCTTCTGAGTCAATTGAGTCAAAAGGGCAGCAATGGAAGAAATTCCTTCCACAAACCTCCGATAGTAACCAGCCAAACCCAAAAAGCTTCTAATATCAGATGGGGAAGTGGGTCTAGGCTAGTTCTTTACTACCTCAATCTTTTGAGAATCAATCTGAATACCATCTTTAGTCACAATATGACCCAAAAAAGCAACTGACTGCATCCAGAACTCACACTTGCTAAACTTAGTAAATAATTGTCGGCCCTTGAGAGTTTGCAACACAACTCTCAAATGGTCCACATGCTCCTCCTCACTCCGAGAGTAGATAGGGATATCATCAATGAAAACAATCACAAATATATCTAAATTTTGCTTGAACACATAGTTCATCAAATCCATAAAAGTTGCAGGAGCATTTGTTAGACCAAAAGACATAACAACAAATTCATAGTGACCATACCGAGTCCTGAAGGTTGTCTTTAGAATATCACACTCTCAAACACGAAGCTGATGATAACCGAATCTAAGGTCGATTTTAGAGAAGAAACTAGCACCCTGAAGTTGATCGAACAAGTCATCAATCCTAGGAATAGGATACTTATTCTTGATGGTGACCTTATTCAACTGACGGTTGATGTGCCGCCATTTTACGGCACTTTCGACTCCTTTTAACTAAGAACAATCGTACGTTTTCAAGCAACCATCGTCGTTTTTGATGGTTTTATGTTATATTTGTAGGAAATGGAGACAAACACGGAAACGAAAGGAAATACGAGCAAAAAGACATTCTGGATAAGAGTGACGGCCTGAGTGACGGTCCGTCACACATGTGACGGTCCGTCACAGAGACCGTCAAGTGGTGGCAGGCCACTGCCTAGGAGTGACGGCCGCCGTGACGGTCCGTCAAGGTGGTGATGGTCCGTCACAGTGACCGTCAAGTTGAGCTACTCCACTGCCTAGTGGTGACGGCCAAGGCGACGGTCCGTCAAGCCAGTGATGGTCCGTCACCCCAAGCCGTCAAGTTGAGACAGTTGGCGACGCGGAATCCGAGCATTTTTGGGATTCATTTCCTAGACTCCTATAAATACCCTTTGTTAGGTTTATTTTACATGTCAAGCTTTTTACAATAGTTCTCCCAATAGTTTTAGGAGAGATTTAAGAAAAACTTGGAGAGCAAGAAACACGTTTTCTACTTCTTGAAATCGTGTTCTTGATTTGTTCTTGGGATCTTTGTTTTCTTGTTCTTGGAATAATTGAAGATTGTTTTCACCATATTGTAAGGATCTCTTTTCTTTATTATGAATATGACTTTCTTCTATTCTTCTACAAGCATGATTAACTAAACCTCCCACAACTAGGGTTGTGGGAGCCATGGCTAAAGTAGCGATATAGATTCCGGGTAGCGACGGGTTCAATATATATGATTGTCACGTTATTAATCATTCATGCTTAACGCTTTCTAGTGGTTGCAAACATTAGAACATGCCTAGGTTTAATTTGCTTGAGTAAAGAGATTAAAATCGGGAAACTTGATTAACGACGAGGATTCGAGACTACCAACTCTCGTCTTATGATTAATGCTGTAACTAGATTAATCTACTTGATGTTTAGGATTGAAATCTAAAAGCACACCTTTTCAAGTTCGAGAGAATTGAAAAGTAAATTCGTCTATTTGGTTGAGAAACGTTTAGATGATACCGTTAATTCAATCACATCGTGATACGCATATAGAAAGAACCCGATTAAGCTTAGGATCGACATCGTTACCAATGCCATAGTAAACACTTCCCTAGTTCATTCTCCTACTGATTATTCTCATAAATTATTAATTGTTTTTGTTCCATTTTGATCACCCAAAACCCCCCTTTATTTACCGGAAACTATTGACCATTAGTCAACTAATTCACTAAAGACTTAACTTTCACCATATTCTCTATGGGATCGACCCCAACCTTTGTTGGGTTCTATATTTGACAACGATCGCTTACGCTTCATAATTGGAGTGGTACTTTGAGCGTTATCAAATTTTGGCGCCGTTGCCGGGGAATAAGGTTGTTTATTAAGTCCGGTGTGTTTATTTGACTCTTAGTCATACTTTCCTGCTTTTACGTTTATTTGTTGTTTTTGTTTTTGACAGGGTACAGAGTTGTGCATGCCAAGTACCCGGCGCTCGGGTGAATTAACATTACCTTACGACCCCAAGCTTGCTAGAACATTGAGGCGAAATATGGCCGCACAACAAGAGGCAGCAAGGCTCGCTGCAGAACTGCAGGCCCAACACAATATGAATGCTGGTGGTCTGCAGGACGATGTTATGCTGAATGATGAGGATATCGACTTGGATGGAGTTGGCGCTACTGGCGCCATTGCTCTTCCATCACTAGCGCCCGGAGCCAAGTTCAACATCACTAGCACGATGATCCAGCTGTTGAACTTGAGAGGAGTGTTCCGTGGTGCTGCTGGTGATGATCCAAACCAGCACCTGATGAATTTTGGTGGGCATCTGCAAGTCGTTCGAGTTGCCTGGACTGAGTCAGACAGCAATCAGGCTCAGGTTGTTTTCGTTGTCTCTGTCTGATGAGGCAGCACTGTGGTTGACAGAGCTGACCCCCGACTCTATCACAACTTGGGGAGAGTTGAAAGGAGCTTTCCTAGAAAGGTTCTTTCCTCCCTCTAGGATGATACAGTTGAGGGATGAAATTAGTAATTTCAGACAGCAACCTCACGAAGCGTTACATGAGACTTGGTTGCGGTTCAAGAAGAAGCTGACGCAATGCCCGAACCATCAATTGACTGACAACTTCTTGATGCAGACGTTCTACAGGGCACTGAATTCGGCTACCAAGCCGACATTGGACAACGCAGCAGGTGGTGCATTCATGGGTCTCACTTTTGTTGAGGCCACAACTACTTTGGACAGGCTCACCAAAACTAACAGAGCCTGGCATACACGGGATATAGAGGTAGCAGCTAGCACTTATGCAGTTGGTCTGTCAGCTGAGCAGCGCAGAAAAGATGAGGACCGCGACCAAGACATGGCGCATCTGAAAACGCAGTTGGACCTACTGACAAAGCACTTGTTTTCAGGAGGTATGGAGAAGGTAAAAGTTGTGGGTTCCCAAGGTAGAGCAGCAGAGTTGGAAACTGAGGAGGAGGCGAATTACTTGGGAGGTTTCCAGGCCAATGGCCAAGGAAACCAAGGTCGGACCTATCAGAAGGACAACTACTATGAGAAAGCTGGTTACAGAGATCGCGAGCAAGGAAACTGGAGGAATAACACTGATAGAGGTGGGTTGTATGTACCACCTGGTAATCGGGATAAAGCTAGCAACGAGACAGGGACTACCAAGCTAGAGAACATGATGGCGAAGATGCTGCAGAAGGTAGAATCGACTGACTCTGGGGTGAAGGAGATAAGGACTGAGTTATCGGCCATGAGTCAAATAGTGGAGGCACATTCCACTTCGATTAAGCAATTGGAGAAGCAAGTGGGCGTAATCTCGGCATCTCTAAACCCAAGGAAGATAGGTACCTTGCCGAGTGACACGATTCAAAACCCGAGGAATGACACAAGCTGTATGGCGATCACTACAAGAAGCGGCAAAATATTACCGGAATCACATCCGGTAATTCAGACTCAAGTTGAGGGTGATAGCACCAACGACATGGAGGTTGAGGAGGCTACTCAAAAGCCCGCAAACAAAAGCAAGGAAGCTGAAAAGCTTCCAACTATGATGCCTCGGCCACCGCCTCCCTTCCCACAACGCCTGAAGAAGAAAACGGAAGATGGTAAGTTCCTGAATTTTCTGACCATGCTCAAGTAGATATCAATAAACATCCCATTGGTGGAAGCGCTTGAACAAATGCCTGGATATGCCAAGTTCATGAAGGACTTGATTACAAAGAAGAGGTCGGTAAGTTTCGAACCAGAAGATAACCTCCACCACTGCGGCGCTATTTCCTCAAGGTCGTTAGTCAAAAAAAAGGAAGACCCAGGCGCGTTTACTGTTCCCTGCACCATTGGGAAGCGCAACTTCGGGAAAGCCTTATGTGATCTTGGTGCTAGCATCAACTTGATGCCGCTAGCAGTCTATAAACAATTGGGTTTGGGAGCTACTAAACCAACGTCCATGAGAGTGTTGATGGCTGACCGTTCGGTAAAGCGACCCGTGGGAATATTGTCTGATGTGCTAGTAAAGATCGGTAAGCTTATCTTTCCAGCTGACTTTGTGATCTTGGATTGCGAAGTGGATTTTGAAGTTCCCATAATCTTGGGACGACCATTGCTAGCCACGGCAAGAGTATTGGTTGACATGGAAAGAAACGAACTGACCTTCAGATTAAACAACGAAGTGGTCAAGTTCGATGTGTCCAAATTGATGAAGCAACCAAGTGACATGAGAGTGGTCGCGGTCGTCAATGTTATTGAGGAAGTCCCTGCGGATGTGTATCTTGAGGAGAAGGGTTATGTTGAAACCCGAGCTATAATGAGAGTAAGGTCGCGATCGCAAGAGGAGAAACATGTAGAGGAAGGCGGTGAAAATAGATCAAGGAAACGAAAACACCGCAAGAGAATCTGCAAAGAAAGAGCGAAGAAGTTGTCGCGACGAGCTATGGAGACAATGAAAGAAGAAGCTGGAACGCAACAGAAGTGTGTCGCGTGCACACACTCCATTGAGCTCTTCTGCTTTGGAGACCCTGGCGGTCTCCAACATCATGTCAGAATCTGAGTCCTATGGACTTCACAGGTATTCCTTATTCTCACAGTTTTAGTTTTCACATGTATGCATTGGGGACAATGCATGAGTCTATGTTGAGGGTGTTGGGAAACCTGTGAGTCACCACCGAGGGTTTTTGTTGCCGAGTTCTTTTCCCTCCGGTGTGCTATCTAGTAGAACCGGCATGTTTAGGTTGTCGTTTAAATTGTTAGTTGTTTTCTAAGTGTCTATAGCAAGCATGTGGCGTTTTTCTTTGACTAAAAGGAGCCCCCTTTAAAAAATTTCTGGTTTTGAGCTTATGTTGAAACGATTGACTGTCTGGATCCTTGAATGTCATTGTGTGATTATGATAGGAAGAAGTATGCTTAAGCCGAGTTGTTGTCTTGATAGTCGGTAGTGGTATAGTTTCTTGGTGCAAAGTGTGTGTGAGCGTATTGTTATAAATTCTTACTATGTGCATGCATCTAGAACTTGCCCGGTCTATTTTGTTGAGTTCGAAGTTGGTTGCTTAGGAAAGGATCACAGGCCCTTTTTGTATGCAGTCCACTTAACCTAAAAGACCGTCCAAATATAAATAATCCCCTTTGATCCCTGTTTGAGCCATAATTGATCTTATTCTTTCAATAACCTATCACCGTTCCTGTTTAACGTGAATCCCTATTTTGGCCCTGGTCCTTCCTTAGACATCGTGCACCTCAACTCAGGCAATCAGCCTAAGTTGAGGGTGGCTACTATAGAGGTAAACCCTATTTTGGCCCTGGTCCTTCCATGGACATTGTGCACCTCAACCCAGGCAATCAACCTAAGTTGAGGGTGGCTACTATAGAGG
>QJPP01006971.1:0-40184 GCA_003996215.1 Jaltomata sinuosa | reverse complement strand
GCTCACAATCAACCTATCGACCCTGCACAGGCCCACAGCTACTCAGCAAGCATAACCAGCCTAGAAGGATAATTCTATGCCCGGGACTCGTGGACATCCCTAAAATCCCACCTTCTATGTTCCAGAGTCAACAAGGCCTCACAGGACCACAAGGGTAAATAAAATATATCCGCAAATACTACAAGCAACGGAGGAATAAAAATAGGCGGACTTGAATAAAGCGGTCAAGGTTTGTGGTACCAACCTAAAATAGTTGCAAAGGTAATAATAATATAATATAACTTCCTACCACCTTCGACTTTTAAATAAAATATTTTCAAATACGCACGATTTCGATACTCGAGAATTCTCTCGGGATCCTCCCTTATTTTTTATAACTGTTTCGGAACTGAAATGGCATTTTAAAACGTGAAGTTGAGGCTTAAATCGAGTTTAACCCGACCCGGTTCGCAACCCGGTTCGCAACCCGTTTTCTGCCAGATAGTCCGCGGTAAAAAGTCATAACTCTTTACTCCGAGATCAGTTGGACGTGAGGTTTTGTGCGTTGGAAACTAGACTCGTAGACCTTCGATTTGGTATTTCGTGGGACTTCTAACTCTTTATATATTGAGAGAAAAGCCCGGATACATTTGACCCAAAGTTCAGAAAATTTGTTAAAGGTCTTATGATATCTTTTGTCGATTTGCTTGACTTCAAAACTTAAACGTGGAAATGACCGGAAGGGTCATTACAATCCCATACTACCGGCGCGTACAATCAGCAAACAACAAACAAGGGTGGAGCCTCAAACAACGAATGATATGATGCATGAAGATCTCAAGTGCCATGGTATCTCTGTATGTACCTCCTCCGGCGCTGATCCGGCCCAGCATTATATCCTTGGACTTGTCATATTTTTAATATTTTATTTGGTATTGGATAATTATATGTTTTAGTTTTGGCATTTAAATTTCTGTAATCAATAACCATCCTACTTTTTCCTCTTTTTTGTTCGCTATGTTTATTTACTATAAATGCTGGGCTTGTATTTTTGCTATTACTTTCTTGTATATATTTATTTTCTAATAATTCTTCTATGTGCATTTTGAATTCTTTTAGGTCGTCAAAATTATATTTGAGAGGTTTTTGGGTAATTATACTATTTTCATCAATTAATTCTGATACCAATGTTGGGGGGGGGGGTTCCTACTAACTCACTATATTTGTACTATAATAAGTTTTCTTTTAGCGGAATTAATTGATTATTTCTTTTACATTTTCCAGATATATTCGTAGATATTACTATATCTTGAGTTCTTCTGATCATTTCTATATTTTCTTTCATCAAGGTTTCCTAAGCGGGTTATGCTCTACCTTAGCTTTCGTACAGTATCGTAAGTATGTATTTTCATTAATCTGGAATCTTGTTATTCTCTAGATCTGAGTATATTTCCAATCGTCATCTATATTTTAATTCTTTCTAATCTATCCCGTACCATCGTGGATTTTTATTAAATATCTTTTCCATTATAAATCTTTTAAATCTTCTATCCTTTATGTTCTTTTAGTGATATACAACTATGTTTATAATTATTTTCTTTATTGTATTATGCGAATAGCTGGTCATGGTATACCATCATATTCATTTTTAGCTTTGCTTTTATCAATTTTAATTCCCTCATTACATAGCATGCAACATTATATTCGATTATTACAGACTAGATTATTTTAAACCATATTCTCTTGTCACTGTTAACACCGTACTTTCAAAGGTACTTTCCCCTCCTAAATAGTGTCACTCTGTCTACTACCCTCACGGCTTCCTCGCCTTGGTTTCGACCTCTGGACATTATTTTCGTATTGTTTCCCCTTTTTCCTCATGTTAACAAACTTGAAAATATGATTCAAATAATTCTAGTAGATAATAACGAATATAAACTTATTTAATCATGCTATGATACTTAGGAATTAATAAATTTAGCTATGCATAATTATAAATGAATATACCTTGCTAGTATCTTCTTGCTCCATATTGCTAGAAAATTTTTTATCTTATTGAGAGAATATTTTTTGTTTACAAAGAAGGCTTGCTTTCCGTGTAGAAAGTCTTGTCTTTATCTGCTTCAACTGCTATCTATTTATAAGAGGATTCCTGTACGTCATTTTCCTCTTTTTCCTACTCTAACTTTATTTTACACATGTTTTTATACTATTCCTACTTTACAACTCTACAAATTTCCAAAATAATTACTATTCCTACTTTACAACTCTACAAAATTCCAAACTACTTACTATTCCTACTTTACAACTCTACAAAATTCCAAACTACTTTTTCTTTACATAATTTACAGATGTTAAAAAAAATGCTTTACATATCTGTCGGTTTTATCTTTTCGGAATCTGCATGCTATCTTCTTATTCCAGCTGTACGTCTGGGATTATATTATCTTCGCCTTGGCATCTGGAGCATTGATGATCTGGATATTTGAGACTAACTGTTTTGCAGTATCTAGTCATCATTTCTGCTGATATAAAATCTTTTCTAATAGCTCTCGTTATAGGTTGCTGTTCCGGCTTTAACAGGCTTAGTGCCCATTGCCTTATCTCTTCCATATCTGCTATCCTTTCTTCTCTGCAGTTGGAGTAGATCATAGTTTGTTCGCGTGCATAGTAACTCCAAACTGGATTTTTGTTTAGATAATTTGACGTTAATTAGTTTAAAATTGTAGCTAGTCCAATAACTCTCTTTCCCGCATAAAACTCCGGTATTGATACTTTTGGTATCTCTTCTTGTTCTTCTATCTTTTCTGGGATAATCATCTCCCTAGTTAGTACTATCTTTATAACTTGGATGACTGGTTTAATCTCGTCATATAGTATCTCGGCTGGTGCTGAGTAAGCTCTTATATAAAACAATGTTCCTTTAGTTATTATTTTGTATTGCATAAAAGCTTTATATAATTCTGGTAATGTAGCTATTTCTTCTCCTGTTTGTGTATATACTGTATTTAATAATCCATAATTGTAGCAGGTTGCTACTAGATTTGCATTTGTCTTTGGCAGGGCAATTAGCTTATTATATCCTTGTAAGCTCTGGGTAATGTAATCTTCTGTTCGATTGGTAGTCGTTTTGGATCTCGGGTTTTTATTTGGAAAGGTTTGTAGTTTGTGGATATTTTCTATGTAGCTGTATGTCTTTTTATCTTGGTTCAGGCTGTCTCTATATGTATTTACTTGTGGTGGTGTAAATGGGGTTTTTTGGGATTTTGGTATGTATGGTGTTTCAAATAGTTTATTCAAGTTTGTATTGACATATCTTTTTTCTTCTTTTGTAGATGATGTGCTACCTGAGGTGCTACCTGCAGCTGCACGAATTAAATAATTGTTATGGGTTTTTTGGTGTTTCCCAACGTCACCTTGTATCTCTGGAAGTTTTATGTCTTCCGATTGACATAGCTCCGCATTTTTGCAGTCATGCTGCTGACTAGCTTTGATTAGTTGTATTTCTTTATTTATGTTATCGACTTCTCTACAAAGAGTAGTCATAACTTTGAGTATATCTTCCATAGTAGTTTCCTCAGTTTGAGTAGCTTTGTCTTGATATGTAATCTGCAATTGTATTTTTGTCAGTACATATCACTTCAATTGTAAATGTAAAGTTTAATATATTTAATACGAGTCTCCGTATTTCTTTGGTTGTAACTGAGTCTTTTACTTTCCTCGTTAGCCACCATTTCACCTGCGTATTATTTGTTCTAATAATAAACTTATCAAATACAATATATGGTTCAAAAGCTAATAAACATCTATATATTGAGTATAATTCTTTTCTATTTATTTCCCATCTTATTTCGGGATTTGTAAATGTACCTGAATAATACCTGCAATGATGTTCTATTTTTTCTTTGTCATACTTGTATTTTAGTACTCCTCCATAGCTTATTTCACTAGCATCGGATTCTACTATGTAGGTGAATTTTTTATTTTCGTCTGGGAAGCATAATTTTGGTAAATTCTCACATAGTGATTTTATTTTTCTTATTTATTCTTGATCTTTGTCATTAAAATGATATTCTACATCTTTCTTTAATTTGTTATGTAATGGTTTTAGACTTTCTGCCAATTTTGGTATATATTCTCTTACTTGATTTAATAAGCCTAAAAACGACTGTAATTTCTTTTTTGTATCTATCTGTTCATCAGAATTTATTACTTTTTGTACTATGTGTGGTTGCATTTTTATACCATTTTTGTCTATTTCTATTCCTAAGAATTCTATTTGATTTTTCATTATTTCAGCTTTTTTCTTACTTAGGCTAATCCCTGAATATGTAACAATATGTATGAATTTTTCTAGTAGTTTTATATGTTCGTCTTGCGTTCTTGAATACAATAGTATATCATCTATATATACTATGCAATTTTCTAATTGGTTGAAGTAATTATCCATGAAATGCTGGTATCTTCCTGGTGCATTTTTATATCCAAAAGGTAATACGTTCCATTCATAAAATCCTTGGGGTACTATAAATGCTGTTAGTTTTTTAGATTCTTCTTCTAGCTTAAGGTGGTAAAAGCCTGATTTACAATCAAATTTACTAAAATAATTATATCCTTGGACTTGTCTTATTTTTAATATCTTATTTGGTATTGAATAATTATATGTTTTAGTTTTGGCATTTAAATTTCTGTAATCAATAACCATCCTACTTTTTCCTCTTTTTTGTTCACTGTGTTTATTTACTATAAATGCTGGGCTTGTATGTTTTCTATTACTTTCTTGTATATATTTATTTTCTAATAATTCTTCTATGTGCATTTTGAATTCTTTTAGGTCGTCAAAATTATATTTGAGAGGTTTTTGGGTAATTATACTATTTTCATCAATTAATTCTGATACCAATGTTGGGGGGGGGGGGTTCCTACTAACATACTATATTTTACTATAATAATTTTCTTTTAGCGAAATTAATCTGATTATTTCTTTTACATTTTCCAGAATATATTCTAGATATTCTATATCTTGAGTTCTTTGATACATTTCTATATTTTCTTTCATCAAGTTTCCTAGCAGGGTTATGTCTACCTTAGTTTCGTACCAGTATCTTAAGTATTCGTAATTTATCATTAATCTGAATCTGTTATTTCTAGATCTGAGTATATTTCCCAATCGTCATCTATATTTAATCTCTCTAAATCTATCCCGTACCATTGTGATTTTTTATTAAATATCTTTTCCCATATAATTCTTTTTAAATCTTCTATCCTTATGTCTTTTAGTGCATATAAAACTAATATTTTATAATTATTTCTTATTTTATTATGCGAATAGGTGGTCATGGTAATACCATTCATATTCATTTTTATGCTTTGCTTTTTATCAATTAATTCCCTCATACCATAGCATGCCAATAACATTATATTCGATTATTACAGACTAGATTATTTTAAACCATATTCTCTTGTCAATGTTAACACCGTACTTTCAAAGGTACTTTCCCCTCCTAAATAGTGCCACTTTGTCTACTCCCCTCACGGCTTCCTCACCTTGGTTTCAACCTCTGGACATTATTTTCGGATTGTTTCCCCTTTTTCCTCATGTTAACAAACTTGAAAATATGATTCAAATAATTCTAGTAGATAATAACGAATATAAACTTATTTAATCATGCTATAATACTTAGGAATTAACAAATTTAGCTATGCATAATTATAAATAGATATACCTTGCAAGTATCTTCTTGCTCCATATTGCTAGAAAATTTTTATCTTATTGAGAGAATATTTTTTTTTTACAAAGAAGGTTTGCTTTCCGTGAAGAAAGTCTTGCCTTTATCTGCTTCAACTGCTATCTATTTATAAGAGGATTCATGTACGTCCTTTTCCTCTTTTTCCTACTTTAACTTTATTTTACACATGTTTTTATACTATTCCTACTTTACAACTCTACAAATTTCCAAAATAATTACTATTCCTACTTTACAACTCTACAAATTTCCAAAATAATTACTATTCCTACTTTACAACTCTACAAAATTCCAAACTACTTTTTCTTTACATAATTTACAGATGTTAAAAAAAAATTACTTTACATATCTGTCGGTTTTATCTTTTCGGAATTTGCATGCTATCTTCTTATTCCAGCTGTACGTCTGGGATTATGTTATCTTCGCCTTGGCATCTGGAGCATTGATGATCTGGATATTTGAGACTAATTGTTTTGCAGTATCTAGTCATCATTTCTGCTGATATAAAATCTTTTCTAATAGCTCTCGTTATAGGTTGTTGTTCCGGCTTTAACAGGCTTAGTGCCCATTGCCTTATCTCTTCCATATCTGCTATCCTTTCTTCTCTGCAGTTGGAGTATATCATAGTTTGTTCGCGTGCATAGTAACTCCAAACTGGATTTTTGTTTAGATAATTTGACGTTAATTCGTTTAAAATTGTAGCTAGTCCAATAACTCTTTTCCCGCATAAAACTCCGGTATTGATACTTTTGGTATCTCTTCTTGTTCTTCTATCTTTTCTGGGATAATCATCTCCCTAGTTAGTCCTATCTTTATAACTTGGATGACTGGTTTAATCTCGTCATATAGTATCTCGGCTGGTGCTGAGTAAGCTCTTATATAAAACAATGTTCCTTTAGTTATTCTTTTGTATTGCATAAAAGCTTTATATAATTCTGGTAATGTAGCTATTTCTTCTCCTGTTTGTGTATATACTGTATTTAATAATCCATAATTGTAGCAGGTTGCTACTAGATTTGCATTTGTCTTTGGCAGGGCAATTAGCTTATTATATCCTTGTAAGCTCTGGGTAATATAATCTTCTGTTGGATTGGTAGTAGTTTTGGATCTCGGGTTTTTATTTAGAAAGGTTTGTAGTTTGTGGATATTTTCTATGTATGCTCTGGTTATGTGGTTGTATGTCTTTTTATCTTGGTTCAGGCTGTCTCTATATGTATTTACTTGTGGTGGTGTAAATGGGGTTTTTTGGGATTTTGGTATATATGGTGTTTCAAATAGTTTATTCAAGTTTGTATTGACATATCTTTTTTATTCTTTTGAGGTGCTACCTGAGGTGCTACCTGCAGCTGCACGAAGTAAATAATTGTTATGGGTTTTTCGGTGTTTCCCATCGTCACCTTGTATCTCTGGAAGTTTTATGTCTTCCGATTGACATAGCTCCGCATCTTTGCAGTCATGCTGCTGACTAGCTTTGATTAGTTGTATCTCTTTATTTATGTTATCGACTTCTCTACAAAGAGTAGTCATAACTTCGAGTAAATCTTCCATAGTAGTTTCCTCAGTTTGAGTAGCTTTGTCTTGATATGTAATCTGCAATTGTATTTTTGTCAGTACATATCACTTCGATTGTAAATGTGAAGTTTAATATATTTAATACGAGTCTCCGTATTTCTTTGGTTGTAACTGAGTCTTGTACTTTCCTCGTTAGCCACCATTTCACCTGCGTATTATCTGTTCTAATAATAAACTTATCATATACAATATATGGTTCAAAAGCTAATAAACATCTATATATTGAGTATAATTCTTTTCTATTTATTTCCCATCTTATTTCGGGATTTGTAAATGTACCTGAATAATACCTGCAATGATGTTCTATTTTTTCTTTATCATACCTGTATTTTAGTACTCCTCCATAGCTTATTTCACTAGCATCGGATTCTACTATATAGGTGAATTTTTTTTTTTCGTCTGGGAAGCATAATTTTGGTAAATTCTCACATAGTGATTTTATTTTTCTTATTTGTTCTTGGTCTTTATCATTAAAATGATATTCTACATCTTTCTTTAATTTCTTATGTAATGGTTTTAGACTTTCTGCTAATTTTGGTATATATTCTCTTACTTGATTTACTAATCCTAAAAATGACTGTAGTTTCTTTTTTGTATCTATCTGTTCATCAGAATTTATTATTTTTTGTACTATGTGTGGTTGCATTTTTATACCATTTTTATCTATTTCTATTCCTAAGAATTCTATTTGATTTTTCATTATTTTAGCTTTTTTCTTACTCAAACTAATTCCTGAATACGTAACAATATGTATGAATTTTTCTAGTAATTTTATATGTTCATCTTGTGTTCTTGAATACAAGAGTATATCATCAATATATACTATGCAGTTTTCTAATTGGTTGAAGTAATTATCCATGAAATGCTGGTATCTTCCTGGTGCATTTTTATATCCAAAAGGTAATACGTTCCATTCATAAAATCCTTGGAGTACTGTAAATGTTGTTAGTTTTTTAGATTCTTCTTCTAGCTTAATGTGGTAAAAGCCTGATTTACAATCAAATTTACTAAAATAATTATATCCTTGGACTTGTCTTATCTTTAATATCTTATTTGGTATTGGATAATTATATGTTTTAGTTTTGGCATTTAAGTTTCTATAATAAATAATCATCCTACTTTTTCCTCTTTTTTGTTCGCTATGTTTATTTACTATAAATGCTGGGCTTGTATGTTTGCTATTACTTTCTTGTATATATTTATTTTCTAATAATTCTTCTATGTGCATTTTGAATTCTTTTAGATCATCAAAATTGTATTTGAGAGGTTTTTGGGTAATTATACTATTTTCATCAATTAATTCTATTTTTACTTTGGTTTTATGTTTTTCCCATCCTTTTAAGGGATTTTCACTATATAATGGTTCTAATCGATCTTGAATGATTTTTAGTTTATCTATAGCAAATATAATTAGTTCTATTTTGTGCTCATTTGTTTTTATATTTTCTAATTTCTGGGTGATTTTCTCACTTCCTTTTATCCATGGGGTAGGTTTTCTATTTTTATTATATACTCTTTTAGCTCCTACTTTGTGTTTGCATGGTGTAGTAAACCACCAGTGCGTTTTTGTTATTATATGTGGATATAGTTTTTCTAGAAACGGCATTCCTAAAAGTATATCTTTGTTTGTGAATTCATAGCTATATATTTCTTCTATGGTTAATATCTTATCCCATATTTGTAGTTTTATGTTTTTTGCTTTATGATTTATCATGCTCCCTTCATTATTAAATCCTGTTACTACTATCGGTGTGGTTAATTTTTCTCATTTTTCATCTGGTAGACAATTATGTTTACACGTATTAGCTTCTGCTCCTGTATCTATCATCAGGGTATAGTATCTATTGTAGTAATTTTCTACTATTATTTTGGCAAGTATATAAATTTTCATTTCTATTTCATATTGTTCGTTTTATTATGACTTTTTTATTTTTATATGTAACAGTTAACTGGGTGTTTTCTAAATTATTCAGTTTCATGCCTTCTAACCATTTTATTCCTAGTATGATATTTTTATCTCCATGATATATTTTGAAATTTATTACCATTGGTATCCCGCCAATGATTAATTCTTTTCCTACTGTTTCTTTTAATGTTGTAAATTCTTTTGGTAATTCTAGCTGTTCTGTAGAATTTATTTCTTCTTCTGTTACCAATTCTCTTGTTATATAATTTTCTTCCTGACCTGTATTTATTGTTATAATAAATTTTCTTTATTCTAATATTCCAGTTATATAATAGTGATATAGCTCTATTTCTTTTATTTTTACTGAATTTCCTGATGATTGAGGTATTTCACCATGACTTTTTCTTTTAGATGTGCTTATCATATCACTTACTATTTCTAGATCTTCTTCTATGTCAATTTTCTTATAGCTATAATCATTATTATCTATTACTGTGACAATCTGTTCAAATGGATTTTCTATTTTTATCCTATTAATTTTGTTTTTTGCTGTTATTTTATGTTTTGTTGTTAAGACATATAAATTTTTACATCTTGCTGTGAATACTTTACTGTCTGGGGTTAGTTCTATTCCTGTCATTTTCCAATATAGTACTAATGATTTATCTATATTCCTGTCATTTATTGCTACTGAATAATTGGCACTTATTATGAATTTAAATTTTTGATATATTAAATTTCCTTTTACTGCACTTATTATACTTTTTCCTATAGGTTCAATTATTCTGTCATCTGCTAAATATATCTCTATAGGTGTATCTATACCTTCTCTAAAACATGCTTTTATTAATATTTCTGTTCCTCCTAGATGTACATATTTTATTGGTTCTTTAGCCTGTATTGCTTGTATTTCTTTATTTATTATTCTCTTATTTATTATAGGTATTTTTGCTTTTCCTTTAGTATATTTACAATCTATTATATGTTCTTTCTGACTTACCACATAATATTCTTCTTTCTGTCGTTTAAATATATTTTTTAGCATTGGTATTTTGAATATTTTTTCTACACTTAAATCTAATTCTTTTCCTTTTATCTGTTCAAATATATTTTTATCAAATATAACTTTCTGTTCTGCGGATTCTTCATTTATATGTTCTTCTTTATCTATTATCTGTATGTCTTTTTCAGACATTATCGTCTAATTCTTCTTTTTCTAATTCTTCATTCAATTCATTTTCAGATAATTCATATATGCTATCGTCACTGTCTAGTTCATAATCTAGATATTCTAATTGCATATATTCTTCATTATTTATTATTATTTCTGCTATTTGCTTTTTCTTAGGATTTTTAGGTAGTTTACAATTTCTAGCTAAATGTCCTAATTTCCCACAATTATAGCATGTACACTCAGTTATTTTCTTTTTTGGTTTAAAAGGTCTTTTATTGTTAAATTTTTTTACATAATACCTTCGTCTAGGCCTTTTGTATTTATATTGGGATTTATATCTTTTGAATTTTCCTCGTTTTCTATTCTTTTTATAGTAATTATCTTTACATCCAAATTGGGGTGCTACTTTATCCTTACAGCATGATAGATTTTTTATTATGGATTTTTTCATTTTCATTTCTTCCCTATATTTGTCACATATATCTGAATACCATTTTTGTAAAAATCTTATTCTTGCTCCTAGAGTATCTTGTAAGCCTGCTTCATTCCAATTTTTTATTATTTTTGAACTAAATGGTTCTGGTAATTTTGTAAAATATAATTTCCTTACTTCTTTTGCTTCTTCTGGCGTATATGTTCCTCTGTAATAATATTCTCTAAATACACATGTATATTCATCTATGTAACACATATTACATATTGCTAATTTTAACATTAAATTTCTGTTTAATTGTTTATCTTTATTCTGTTCTTCTGTTTCTGTGGTTGTGCTGCTAAATTCATTTCGTATTGCCATTTCATATTTTATTTAGAATATCCATAGCTGTGGTTGCTGTTTTACCGTCTATAGTTTTACTACTTCTTAATGCGTTTATGCTTTCTTCTGATAAGTTGTGTAACCATAATTTTACTGTTCCTAAGAATGTTCGTTCTATGTATCCTGGTACTTCTGTTAGACTTATTTTATTGTCTATTAACTGTTTTGCTATATATCCTATCCATAGTTGAATTGCTTTATTCATGTTCGTCACACAATCTAAATCTAAGAAATTATTATACTGGTTAGTTGGTTTTGGAGTCCATTTTTTATTTAATCTTTTATCCCATATACTGTCTTGCCTATCAGTTTGCTCATAATTAACTGTATAGTATGTCGGATTTAATATTCTTGGGTCTTTAACTCCTGATGTGCTAGCTTCTTGTTCTTTTTCTTTTTCAACATCTCCTGCATTTATTTCAATATTTTCGTCTATGCTTGCTACATTTGCTATAATTTCTGTATAGGTTTCACTTATTTCTGAACTCTGTTCTGTCTGGTTATCGTTTACCTCATTTATACCTAATTCTTCTTCTTCAATTGGTTCTTCTATTTGTAGTTTTTCTTTGAATTTTTCTATTTCAGTTTTCAATTTTGCTTCAATTTCTTTTTCTTTTTGTTTTGCCGTATATAATTCTTTTAACTTAGCTAATTCCTTTTCTAAGGCTATTATCCTGTCATTTTTTACTTCTTCAATTTGTTGTATTTCTTGTTTTGCCTGTTGTTTAATGATAGTTATTTCATTTTTTTCGGTCTATTTCTTCATTTTCTCTAGCAAGTCTTACCATTGCCGTTAAGCTGTCTTCTAGTCTTAAGGATTCTTTTTCTAACATTAGGCTTAAATTTTCTCCTATTTTCTTATATCGTCTTCCTAGATTTGAAAATATGATCTTTATTTTTAATCCTTCGTGATTTTCATATGTTTTTTCGTCTATAGCAAATTCTTCTTTGTTCATTTATAAGTTGTGTTGTAGTTTATATTCCAAGCTGTCTATTTGTAGTTATAGGTAAAATATAGTTTTTCTTTGTGCTATGATAGATTCTTTACAAGTTCCTGCAAATATATTACTATTGAGTCTATGTTGCCTATGTCTCAGTTCTTGTCTTTTTACTATAATTATTTCATTAAGCTTTTGTTTGTGTTCGTTATCGTTATTAGTCATTGTTTCTTTAAATATTTAATATATTTATATTCTATTTAATATTTAAAACAAGGAAAATTGAAATGCAAATGTGGAATCAATGGAATGAAAAAAGAAACATGAGAGATATTTATCCTAATATGTGTAGTGACTCTTAATTTTTTTTCCCAGCATTATTAAAACTACAAAAAGTTTGAATAATTATATATAATAGTGACTTGTGAACTTCTCATCATAAATAGTGAAAGATTGAAGTAATAATTATGACTTTTAGACTATTATAACTTATAAATAATGAAAAGATTAGCTTATTAATTTTTTTCTAAAAAAAGATAAATAAAATTATTTGAATACTTATATCATATGCTAATTGATATAAATATTATACTATCTATGTTGCATAAGGTGGCTGAGCGATACACCAAACAATCAATTTTTTAAGGAAAAATAATATTCAATGACTAATGAATTAACATAACAAGAACAAAAAAGATAAAAGTTAAAGTGATACTTGAAGTGTTGTGCGTTGTGTATAAGGTAACAATGAGTACCATGAGATGGTCGAGAGAGCTTGAATAGTGTCTACAAGTCAATATATCCCTTATTCTCCCTTCCAACATTAAAGGTCATACAAATAAAATAATAGCATACATGAAATACTATCAAGTTAATTCCGCAAATAATTATTTAATTAACTTGGTGAATTTATATAGCAAAATCAAATTTTAGATGAACAAAGTCACTGAACTATTATTATAATTTCCTAATAGGAACCTTGCCGGATTATGATACAAAATCTACCGGAGATCCATTTTACTTTTATGGATTAAAAATAATCTCAATTATGTAGTACTCTGTATCATTCAATCACAACATAAAAAATTAAAGCTTCTTAGATTTCGAGCAAAGCAACCATCTCTTTCAACTGGAGCCAAGCCCAATTCCTAAAAGGCCAATATCAAGATTGCCTTGAGATCGCTAGCTTGAGCCAACAAAAATTTGGCAGAACAACAGTAACTGTGCATTAGAGTGTAGCAAATTAGGATTCAGATGCTACAATTTAAAGGTAATGGGTTATGAATTTATAGGGTCGGGTGGTGGAGAAAGTTGGTGAAAGACCTTTGATTGATACCGTTGACACCCAATTTTGACCCTCCTTTCGTTTTTTTTATTTTCTCGAGCTTCTAAATTAATAACATTTTTATTTCTTTTTACTATATTTAAACAACTATTGTTATTATTATTATTGTTATTATTATTATTATCATTGTTATCACGTTTTTTAAATTACTTTTTAAAATTACATATTTTGTTATCAAAATCGCTACTATCATTTTACAACTCTTTTTCTTAAACAATTGATGATATGTCATCATTTTATTTCAAGTTTTGTACTTATTAAATTATAGTTATAAATCGATATTTTGTATCTATATTTTATACTTGTCATGACATAATGTATATTGTATTAATTATTAAATTAGAAGCTCAAGATAATTTAAAGGGAGAAAAGAATTTAAAGGACCCAAACGAGCCCACCATTTTCAGCCATTTAACAGCCCATATTGCAGCCCAACTAGCTTAATTTGGCAGCCCAAAGCTACCTCAATATTCAGCCCAAAACTAATTCAGCCCTAATCTTATCTTCTCCCATACAACTGCTCACCTCACGCCCCCTTTTGTTCTCTTCTCCATTTTCCTCTTCCAGAAAATCTCCAGCAACTTTAGCCATGAACAAAAGTTGACAGCTCCATTTTCGTGCAAACTCTCTCTCTCCCTCTGCGAAGAATCAGATGCTCTCCTCCCCCTCCCTCATTTACATCTCTCATCTTTAATGTGGTCAACAAGAAGCCAAAAGACCTCTGAAGCTTCTGAGCAAGAATCACAAGTAAGGATTTGAAATTCAAACGGTTAGGTCATGTAGAAATCCCCCCCAAAAACTCAAATCCTAACCCTAATTCGCCTCTATAAATACCAAAGGTTGGAGAAATGTTTGGAAAAACTTTTTAGCCGCCTTCCTCATATTTTAACTTTTTAGCCACACTCTTTAAAAGGAGTTTTTGTTTTGCTGCCTCGATTCTTTTGAAAATCCATTGTCTGCTTTAAAAAATTCAGTTATATAAACCTCTCATTATATATCTCTCTCTGCATTTGGTTGTTAATCGCAATTATAACTCAGTGTTGCTCCCTCGGCCATTAACGTCCGTCAGAGTTTAGCGAGTAGATCCGAGACCTGCGCCCCAGTCCGCTGCTCCGCAAAAGGTCAGTATCATATTCCGTTCTTTTGTCAATATGTAGTCTTCTTCACATATTTGTTTTATTAAAAATACTCATGTAAGGTTAAAGTTTTATTCTAGTTATCATACTCTTTTAAGTTATCTTTTTTTTTGGTAAATCATGCCTAAGGTTTATTACTCGTTCAAATGGTGCAAGTTCAGATATCTTTATTTACAAACATCATTTAGGCAATACTGCTTCGAATATCAGCTAGTCGCAAGCCCGGAAACTCTATGTCTAAACTTGTATTAGAAATCTTTGTTCTTTTTTCATTATTGTTTTACCTGAAGTTATGATTCCAGCAACAACTAGTTAAACAAAAATAAATATTCAACTAGATGTCACATAGATATAAATGTCTAGCATTGTAGTTGTTAGCTCATGTTTTTTGCTTAATTTTGTGTTTGTCATCTCCTTTTCTCTCTTAAAGCTAAAAAATCAGAGTGTTATCTCTTTACTTAGTTATGGCTTTTAAGTTATTTTGTGTTTAGTTTGATGTACGGACCTTTTGTTCGATCAACTTGCGCTAGATCCAACATCCGGCTATATCTCGCGGAGCTTCGCACCATACCGGCAAAGAAAAATTAAATTCTCCATCACTCACTTCTACATATGCCGGAATTTCCTTCAGTGGACCTTTGACTCGAATACGAGCCCATCTCAGGTGATTCCTGAGTTGGGTTTCTTCTTCCGTCTCAATCCATCCACCACACTGGTCACCTATCTCCTTCATCACCTCATCAGTCTTTAATTGCAGCAGTAATCCCAGAATTCGAACCCAGAACCAGTCAAATTGATTTTGGGAAGGAATAGCTCCCGTCGTCGGAGACCACCACTCCAGCTCCAGTTGATGATTGCTCCTCCTCCACCTTCCTGCTAACACATTTTCAGCCTCCCTTCTCAACTGAAATTCAAAAAGGAATTGAATCCCATTCAAATCGAAAACTTGTATGTTGTGGATGCCTCTCCATGTGTTCTGTGCCCATTTCCTAACATCATTACGGGAAGGTACCTCATCGCAATCTGGGAAGCTGCCTACCAGACTTCTCCTCAGAGGATCCTTGTCTCCATTGGTGCTACTCTCTGCAACAGATTGAAGTTCTATAGAGAGCCATCTGCTCTTTTGAATAGCCTCCTTAAAGCTTCCTTTCCCTTTTTCCCCACTAATGATTTTCTCCCCTGTATTTGGAGTTTCTCTCTGTAAAATCTCAGCCTTATGAATGAAGACCTCGAATTTCTTAGAGAGGTCAGACCAACCAGCATTGAATGTAATTTCAGGAAGAATAATAACAGATCTCAAATCCCCATTGACTGTAATAACAGACACAAATCTACCATATTTATTGTACTTTAAAGAACAATAAATGAGAGTAGCTAAATCTCTGCCTCTCCAAGTTTTGAAAGATTTCCCTTTGATTTCTGAAGCTTCTTTAAGTCTTCTACACTGGGTATGTTGTTGTTGTCTTTAAGTCTTCTACAGAGCCACACTAGAGCAACTCTACTCAGCTTCATTCTCCTCATATATAACCTAGCACTCTCCACCAATTCAAACCTAGAATCTGAGGCTAGATTGGTATCAGTCAAGTCATAAGACTTTCCACCTAATCTGAAAAAGATTCTTTTCTCCATCCTAGGATTATTGCGAAGAACTCCTGAGTTTTTATTATGTGTGAAGGGTTTTAAATAGCCAACTCAAAAACAGAAAATATGCAAAAAGTCTATAGAATAAAATTCAAAAACCTAAAATATCACAACTAGACTTATCTAACTAAATTTAAATTTAACCGAAGATTTCTCCTACAACTAAACTACTTATTATTCTAGTAAATCAGCAATAACACAAGCAAACATTCAACAAGTTCACCAAAGTTCATCCAACCTATTTGTCCGGACTTCACTAAGGAAGTTCCAGAATTTTATGTCTGGCGGCATAAAACCGAGAACTCTACCTGCTATGCAAAACATAGTCAAGCTCAAGCTTGAATAAAAGGAGGGTGTGGTAGGTTGATGCAGTGTAAAAATCGGCTAACAACTATTACACAAAGGATTCATATAGCTGATCCCAACTGTTTTGGGATTAAAATATAGTTGATTAATTGATAGCATAAACCAAGGCCCTCAGAAGTAATTCAACAAGGTAAAAACTAGTATGTTTAAGAAGACCAATTCTAATTTATGGAAAAAAATAATCTAAATAATTCAACTAACCACATAAACATTGCCTGACAAAGTACATCTTGAACATGTAGGTTACAGTTAACTGAGTATCAACAATAAATACGAACCAACACATTATTGAAACAGGACAACAGAACGCAAATCTGAGAAACAAAACATGAAGGGAACAGAGAAACCGTACTTCTGATACGTGATGGTTTTGATGTTGAAGCCAAGAGTTGGACTGATCACACTTGTGTCTTCACCATTTATTTTTAAAACTATTGTTGTCTTACCAGAGTTGTCAAGACCCCTATATAATAAACAGAATTAAACAAATAGTAAATAAATACACTGTATACAAAATTGCCACATACCACATGTTAGAGTGTTAGCTTGTAGACTTACACCATAAGAATACGCATTTCCTTTTCTTTACGCTTGATCTTTCGGATAATGCTGAGAAGTCCCATTGTGATAGCTCCTAGTTTCCTGGGCAAAGTTCGACATTCATTAATAGAAGTTGACATGCAACATGCAAAAACTAATACCAAGTAATCTGTCACAGTGTGATGTCCAACGGTATGTTTTGGCTCATGATAAAATATATAACGGAAACAAATGACTATGCTACAGTAAAGTCTCTCCTCTTTTATTTTATTTTCTTTTTCTGTCTTTCATAAATATTAAATGAGGTAGATTTGTTTTCCTTCTCAGAATCAATCCAAATGTACAATACTTAAAACCAGTGACCCAAAGGATCAACAAGGTGATCATCCAATTAGCCATTGCAATTATTGTTATGGTACCATTGGTGAAAAATGTAACAAACATCTTTCCTCTCCTCCCCATGTAAAAGAAAGTTGCAAAGCACTGTACTTGGTGACAGTAGAAAAGTGAAAGATCTTCCAGGCCTTACAATTTTTTTGAGAATTAAACCAAAAGCAACCCCCAGTTTTGCTGGATCAATGAGATGTAGAAAGGAAGGCGTGTAAATATTTCTATAATAAAACCTAATAAAACCAAAAGAAACTACATTTCATAGAATATTATATTCCAAAGCTTTAAGAAACCAAACAAATAGCCAGTATATATAGATCTGACCAATTCAAACGAAAAAATCCTCCACAAAAAGGAAATCCATATCCCAAAAATAAACAGAATAAATCTAAAGAAATAATTGATGATCACAGAGGCCCCACAAAATGAAAAAGAAAAAGAAATACTGGAAACTGCAGCCATTTAAGTATATCCATCTAAAGACAAGAAAGGATAGAACAAAAAGCCCAGAAAATTGACAAAAAAAGATTTTGTTTAACTAACAATTTTATATCCATCAAAACAATTTTGTAAAACAATGTATGAAAAGTCCAGATTAGTGACCAAAATAGGCTGATGGAAAACCCAGATAAATGGGGGGGAAAAGCTAAAGAAACTTTCTTTTTTGATAAGGTAAAGTATTATTGAAACAGTACCAAGGTATGGAAGGATACAAGAACCAAAACAAGACCTGACCAGACAATCTGATACTCTTTTCTACCTAACAACTCTAGAAAATCCATGTACTGATCTAGATTAACTAACATTTTACTATTACACCAGAAGTACAGATTCTATAAAGCTAAAGCATTTATCCTTACTTGACTATATTATTGAACTTAATTCCATAAAAAAAATCATGACGGTGGTGCTCGGGCCAGGTTGCCCGCATCTCGATCTCGCTGGGTACTCACTACCTCCCCCCAGCACAGGTCTACCCATCAAGACTTAGCCATATGGAAAAAAGTCACCTAGTGTTTTTTACTTTCACTTGGATTTGAATTCAAGCCCTCATCGTGCTCCCCCTACTTCTTTGACCACTAAGCCACACCCTTGAGTGCAACTAAAATATCGAATTTAATGCTATAAAATAGACAAATGAATATATGATAAAAAAGGAAAAACTTATGGAAACCCATATAAATGGGAGAAAAGAAAAAAAATGATGAAATTTTGCTCATTGATCTATCAAACTGAGCGCGAAAAAAATGAAGAACATAAAAAGAGACAGATAGATGGGAATAATAAACTACCACAATTCACCTTGTTACTTCATAATTGTCGAAATTAATGATCTCAAGTGAAATTGCGTTTATTTAGTTAATAAACACAATGACCCCTATATAATAAACAGAATTAAACAAATAGTAAATAAATACACTGTATACAAAATTGCCACATACCACATGTTAGAGTGTTAGCTTGTAGACTTTCCAAACGGATCTCAAGTGAAATTGCGTTTATTTAGTTAATAAACACAATGACTAAGCTACCCTTCATGTAAAATTTAATGACGAAAAAGTCCCCCACAGGCCACATCACCCCCTGCACTCACTCAACTCGCTAACACCTCGCATCACTGCACTCACCATCTCCGGCCATTATTGCCGTCACAATCCACCGTCGGCCACCAGGTAATCCTCTCTGTTATCTCTCATCGTCTATTTCTCTCTCTTACCTCACCCAGTTACCCCTAGGTCTAAATTGGGAACTTGTAATGTATGTTCTATGGCATGGAATGAATTCGAATTTTAGTACTTATTTGGGTATTGTCTGAGTACATTGTGGATTTGGTGTTGAATTATAAGTCCAATACAAAATTGAAAAATTAGAAAATCTTCATACTACGTGTTCGATAAATTGTCAAAGCTGTATTTATGAATAAAAGTTACACTAATTGGGAAATTTGCCTACTACGTGTTCGATAAATTGTCAAAGCTGGATTTATGAATAAAAGTTACACTTCACCCATCAAAGAATGGGTGTTTTAGTTTATATGTTCAAACTCATGTTTAATTAGAACCTTTAATGGTTTGTTTTGCTGTATTTATATTTTGGCTTATCAATCATTTCCCTTATAAGTGAACTAGATAAAACGGATTCTTAGAGTATTTTTAGCTGATTATTATCCATTAATTTCGACAATTATGAAGTAACAAGGTGAATTGTGGTAGTTTATTATTCCCATCTATCTGTCTCTTTTTATGTTCTTCATTTTTTTCGCGCTCAGTTTGATAGATCAATGAGCAAAATTTCATCATTTTTTTTCTTTTCTCCCATTTATATGGGTTTCCATAAGTTTTTCCTTTTTTATCATATATTCATTTGTCCATTTTATAGCATTAAATTCGATATTTTAGTTGCACTCAAGGGTGTGGCTTAGTGGTCAAAGAAGTAGGGGGAGCACGATGAGGGCTTGAATTCAAATCCAAGTGAAAGTAAAAAACACTAGGTGACTTTTTTCCATATGGCTAAGTCTTGATGGGTAGACCTGTGCTGGGGGGAGGTAGTGAGTACCCAGCGAGATCGAGATGCGGGCAACCTGGCCCGAGCACCACCGTCATGATTTTTTTTATGGAATTAAGTTCAATAATATAGTCAAGTAAGGATAAATGCTTTAGCTTTATAGAATCTGTACTTCTGGTGTAATAGTAAAATGTTAGTTAATCTAGATCAGTACATGGATTTTCTAGAGTTGTTAGGTAGAAAAGATTATCAGATTGTCTGGTCAGGTCTTGTTTTGGTTCTTGTATCCTTCCATACCTTGGTACTGTTTCAATAATACTTTACCTTATCAAAAAAGAAAGTTTCTTTAGCTTTTCCCCCCCATTTATCTGGGTTTTCCATCAGCCTATTTTGGTCACTAATCTGGACTTTTCATACATTGTTTTACAAAATTGTTTTGATGGATATAAAATTGTTAGTTAAACAAAATCTTTTTTTGTCAATTTTCTGGGCTTTTTGTTCTATCCTTTCTTGTCTTTAGATGGATATACTTAAATGGCTGCAGTTTCCAGTATTTCTTTTTCTTTTTCATTTTGTGGGGCCTCTGTGATCATCAATTATTTCTTTAGATTTATTCTGTTTATTTTTGGGATATGGATTTCCTTTTTGTGGAGGATTTTTTCGTTTGAATTGGTCAGATCTATATATACTGGCTATTTGTTTGGTTTCTTAAAGCTTTGGAATATAATATTCTATGAAATGTAGTTTCTTTTGGTTTTATTAGGTTTTATTATAGAAATATTTACACGCCTTCCTTTCTACATCTCATTGATCCAGCAAAACTGGGGGTTGCTTTTGGTTTAATTCTCAAAAAAATTGTAAGGCCTGGAAGATCTTTCACTTTTCTACTGTCACCAAGTACAGTGCTTTGCAACTTTCTTTTACATGGGGAGGAGAGGAAAGATGTTTGTTACATTTTTCACCAATGGTACCATAACAATAATTGCAATGGCTAATTGGATGATCACCTTGTTGATCCTTTGGGTCACTGGTTTTAAGTATTGTACATTTGGATTGATTCTGAGAAGGAAAACAAATCTACCTCATTTAATATTTATGAAAGACAGAAAAAGAAAATAAAATAAAAGAGGAGAGACTTTACTGTAGCATAGTCATTTGTTTCCGTTATATATTTTATCATGAGCCAAAACATACCGTTGGACATCACACTGTGACAGATTACTTGGTATTAGTTTTTGCATGTTGCATGTCAACTTCTATTAATGAATGTCGAACTTTGCCCAGGAAACTAGGAGCTATCACAATGGGACTTCTCAGCATTATCCGAAAGATCAAGCGTAAAGAAAAGGAAATGCGTATTCTTATGGTGTAAGTCTACAAGCTAACACTCTAACATGTGGTATGTGGCAATTTTGTATACAGTGTATTTATTTACTATTTGTTTAATTCTGTTTATTATATAGGGGTCTTGACAACTCTGGTAAGACAACAATAGTTTTAAAAATAAATGGTGAAGACACAAGTGTGATCAGTCCAACTCTTGGCTTCAACATCAAAACCATCACGTATCAGAAGTACGGTTTCTCTGTTCCCTTCATGTTTTGTTTCTCAGATTTGCGTTCTGTTGTCCTGTTTCAATAATGTGTTGGTTCGTATTTATTGTTGATACTCAGTTAACTGTAACCTACATGTTCAAGATGTACTTTGTCAGGCAATGTTTATGTGGTTAGTTGAATTATTTAGATTATTTTTTTCCATAAATTAGAATTGGTCTTCTTAAACATACTAGTTTTTACCTTGTTGAATTACTTCTGAGGGCCTTGGTTTATGCTATCAATTAATCAACTATATTTTAATCCCAAAACAGTTGGGATCAGCTATATGAATCCTTTGTGTAATAGTTGTTAGCCGATTTTTACACTGCATCAACCTACCACACCCTCCTTTTATTCAAGCTTGAGCTTGACTATGTTTTGCATAGCAGGTAGAGTTCTCGGTTTTATGCCGCCAGACATAAAATTCTGGAACTTCCTTAGTGAAGTCCGGACAAATAGGTTGGATGAACTTTGGTGAACTTGTTGAATGTTTGCTTGTGTTATTGCTGATTTACTAGAATAATAAGTAGTTTAGTTGTAGGAGAAATCTTCGGTTAAATTTAAATTTAGTTAGATAAGTCTAGTTGTGATATTTTAGGTTTTTGAATTTTATTCTATAGACTTTTTGCATATTTTCTGTTTTTGAGTTGGCTATTTAAAACCCTTCACACATAATAAAAACTCAGGAGTTCTTCGCAATAATCCTAGGATGGAGAAAAGAATCTTTTTCAGATTAGGTGGAAAGTCTTATGACTTGATTGATACCAATCTAGCCTCAGATTCTAGGTTTGAATTGGTGGAGAGTGCTAGGTTATATATGAGGAGAATGAAGCTGAGTAGAGTTGCTCTAGTGTGGCTCTGTAGAAGACTTAAAGACAACAACAACAACATACCCAGTGTAGAAGACTTAAAGAAGCTTCAGAAATCAAAGGGAAATCTTTCAAAACTTGGAGAGGCAGAGATTTAGCTACTCTCATTTATTGTTCTTTAAAGTACAATAAATATGGTAGATTTGTGTCTGTTATTACAGTCAATGGGGATTTGAGATCTGTTATTATTCTTCCTGAAATTACATTCAATGCTGGTTGGTCTGACCTCTCTAAGAAATTCGAGGTCTTCATTCATAAGGCTGAGATTTTACAGAGAGAAACTCCAAATACAGGGGAGAAAATCATTAGTGGGGAAAAAGGGAAAGGAAGCTTTAAGGAGGCTATTCAAAAGAGCAGATGGCTCTCTATAGAACTTCAATCTGTTGCAGAGAGTAGCACCAATGGAGACAAGGATCCTCTGAGGAGAAGTCTGGTAGGCAGCTTCCCAGATTGCGATGAGATACCTTCCCGTAATGATGTTAGGAAATGGGCACAGAACACATGGAGAGGCATCCACAACATACAAGTTTTCGATTTGAATGGGATTCAATTCCTTTTTGAATTTCAGTTGAGAAGGGAGGCTGAAAATGTGTTAGCAGGAAGGTGGAGGAGGAGCAATCATCAACTGGAGCTGGAGTGGTGGTCTCCGACGACGGGAGCTATTCCTTCCCAAAATCAATTTGACTGGTTCTGGGTTCGAATTCTGGGATTACTGCTGCAATTAAAGACTGATGAGGTGATGAAGGAGATAGGTGACCAGTGTGGTGGATGGATTGAGACGGAAGAAGAAACCCAACTCAGGAATCACCTGAGATGGGCTCGTATTCGAGTCAAAGGTCCACTGAAGGAAATTCCGGCATATGTAGAAGTGAGTGATGGAGAATTTAATTTTTCTTTGCCGGTATGGTGCGAAGCTCCGCGAGATATAGCCGGATGTTGGATCTAGCGCAAGTTGATCGAACAAAAGGTACAAACAACACAGCCTGTACCTCGAAGGGAGTTATCTCAGCAAGAGTCTTTGCAGACTTGTATTCCAAAGGAGGTGGAACAGTGTACTCTGGGTAATTATCTGCAGTGTAGTAGTGATAAAAAGTGGAAGATGAACACGTGAGTCTGACTGAAGGCCACGTGAGGGATTTAATTCAAAATATGGGCCCAGAAATTTTATTAGAAGTTTGGCACAGTTCGAGTTAAAAGGAAGTGGGGATCAGGAAGCCCATTCATCTAAAAAAGACCCTATTCTTTTAGAAAAAGAACCTTTTGTTGACAGCCTGTTCTTGGCAGAGAATATTACATTCTCGAGCTCGATCATATCAGAGATGGAGATGGGGAATGGCGAGAGACCTGCAGAACCATTTTCTAAGGAGCCGTTAGGCCATGAATATTATTCACTTTATTCCGGAATATTTATTCACTTTATTCAGAAATTCTTGTTTGGCCATAAAAACACCAAGTTGTATTTGGAATTTTGGAAAACACCTCTTGAGGTGTTTTCACTTTATTTGGTTTCACTTTTTTATTTATTTATTTTTTCAAAAAAATTCTAAATTTTTTATTTTCATAAAATAACCCTATTTAAATTATATTGCATGTTCAATTTTTTTTTTTAAAAAAAATACATTTGAATTCTAAATATTAATTGCAAATACTATGGCCAAACACAACTCCAACTCCAACTTCAAGAATTCCAAATAACGTGAATATATTTTTGGTTTTCATGGCCAAACACCTACTAAGGATGATCTGGCAATTTCTGATGGGTCTGAAGTACTGGCTGATGATGATAACAACATGCATGTGGTTAATTATGATACTGATGGTGCAGGGGTTAATTTAATAGAAGTTGATAAGGGAGAATTTCATCAAGGCAACTGCTCATTCGAGCAAATTACAGATTTTGAAGATCCTCTTCCTCTACAAATTAAAGACACTTTCTCAGAACAAGATATTGAAGACAGAGCTTCACTTTGGGTACTTAGCAAACTATTTGGGGATGCTTTTGAAGGTTGTGATGAGGTGGCTTTTGATCTTTTTCTTAGAATTGATCAAAAGAGGGGGGGAATTGAGGCAGAGGAAGGCGGAGACAACACCATTCAAAACAAAGAACACAATTCCAAAGGAGATAAGAAATTTAGAATTTCATGTCCAGTTTAAAGAAGGGGAGTCAAGAAGCAGGGGGAGAATAACAAACATAAATCCCCAATGAGAGTCAAAATCCTTTCTTGGAATGTAAGGGGGGTGAATGGGGAAGATAAAAGGAGGGTAGTCAGTAGACTATTTCAACAGTGGGGGGCTGATATTTATGTTCTGGTGGAGACAAAACTGGCAGGAACAGAGGTGAATGTTTTCAAACAATTATGGAAAAATAAATGGATGCGGGAAATTCACTTAGATGCTATAGGCATAAGCGGTGGTATTGTAGTTATGTGGGATAAGAGGATGTGGAAAGGAGAATTGGTCTCAGTAGCAAACCAAATGGTAACCTACAAGTTTGAAGGAATTAATCAGGCTTTCACTTGGTTTCTTTCAGCTGTGTATGCCTCTTGTGATCCAATAATTAGAAGAGAACTTTGGCAAGAGTTCATCAACATCATAGAAGAGTGTAGTGGGCCTTTGGTAGCTTGTGGAGATTTCAATGTCACAAGATATGACTGAATTCTCTGAGTGGATCAATGAAATGGAGTTTATTGACCCTCCTTTATTTGGGGGGTCCTTTACATGGAGAAGAGGGGACAATCACATGTCAGCCTCTAGAATTGATAGGTTCTTATTCTTTGCCCAATGGGATGAGACCTTCACACACATTAAACAGAGCCTACTTCCCAGAATAGGTTCGGACCACAATCCAATTATGCTTGAATGTGGAGATTTAAATTTGAAGAAGTCTTACTTCAAGTTTGAACAATGGTGGTTAAAGGTGGAGGGTTTCTCAGACAAAGTTAAAGAATGGTAGACATCTTTCAATATCACTGGTACAGGCTCATATGTCCTGGCTTCCAAGCTGAGAATGCTAAAGGGGAAGCTAAAGGAATGGAAATTGGAGTATAGTAACAATTGGAAACAGAGGAAAGAGGAAATTCTAAATCAATTGTCAGATTTAGAAAAGACTCGGGAGTTGAGATTACTATCAAAAGATGAGCTTCTCCAAAAACTACATCTTTGCATGGAGTTTGAAGATGTTTCAAAAAATGAGGAAATAGCTTGGAGGCAGAGGTCCAGAGTGCAATGGCTCAAACATGGAGATAAAAGTACTAAGTATTTCCACATGATCGCCACATCCCACAAAAGATTTAACTCTATTGACAAGCTGGTGGTAGAAAGGGTTACAGTAACAGATCCAGAAACAATTAAAGGAACTATAATCAGCTACTACCAAAACCTTTAAAGAGAAACAGTGGAGGCCTGATTTTAATCTACAGGGGGTGGAAAGCATTACACAGGAGGAAAACGAATGGTTGCAGAGACAATTTGATGAAGAAGTCTTGGATTGCATAAAATCATGTTCCAGTGATAAGGCCCCTGGACCAGATGACTTTCCTATGAACTTTTTTCAGAACTTCTGGGAGCAGTATTTTGGACGGCGAAAGGCGACAAGGCTCTGCCTCGCCACGCGGCGAGGCGCTCGCCTTTTTGAAGTGCCGCGCCAATTAATACCAAAAAATTAAAATATTTAATTGCACATAAATAATCAAAATCTCAATAGCAATAATATATTAGCAAATATTTCAATTCAAAAACTAAAAATAGATAGTAGATAGTAGATACTAAAAGTCTAGAACTTGAATGATAATTCAACAATCCATAAAACAAGCAATACTAAAACTCTAAAAGTTTATTCTTCTTCAAGATTTTCATAATCTTCAAGTCCAACATGCATTTCATTGTATTGCCCCTCATCTTCTTCCTCCTCGGATTCTTCATCAACTAGTGTCCGAGTCTGACTTGAACTTGTAGCTTTTCCCTTGTCAAGTGACCTTGACCTTGAACTTGAAGACTTTCTCCTAAGACCATAGACATTATCATCAACTCCAGCTGCCATAGCAACAGTACCCCAAGTAAGATCACTTTCCTCATATACCAGTTCATCTTCTTGATCTTCGGAGCCACCAAGTAACCATTCATTAGCATCATCAATATTATCCAAGCTAATCGGATCAATGGTATCGCGAACATCATAATGACGTTTCAATGTTCTATTGTACTTAATGTACACTAGATCATTGAGACGCGATAGCTCAAGCCTATTCCTCTTTTCGGAATGAATCTGCGCATGAGTTGTAGAAAGTAATTACTAATTAGATACTAATAATAATCTCTTCAATATAGAAATAAGAATGTAATAAATCTTTCTCACATGTTCAAACACACTCCAATTTTGCTCGCATTCGGATGAGCTACAAGCCGGAGTTCCGCTTCCAAATAGCGACCACCATTCAACTATAGAATAATAAATTTGAAGGTTAATAAGTATAAAAAAGTCAATAACTTAAGTAAAGCACTAAAGCTATAATAAAGACAACTAAACCAATTCACTAACCCAGTGACCTTGTGTCTCTGGCCCTAACAGCTTGACCAGAACCAAACAATCCACTTGCATTCTTGTACTGAGCAAGCTCACCAACTAGTGTATCTTGTATTTTAACATCGGGGACCATCGTCTCAACACAAGTATGGTAATTCACCCATACTTCAGCAATTTTAGCTTGATCCATAGTGGATGTAAAATACAATCCTGGATTCAAAACATAGCCTGCTGAATGCAAAGGTCATTTGAGTTGGTCAGTCCACCTTGTGTCAACTATTTCAAGGACTGTCTCATAATGCCTCTGAACTCCATGAAAAGCCCGTGCAATAGTTTCCTTGGCCTTATCCATTGCTTCAAGCATATAGCCCATTGGGGGTCTTTTTTCCCATCCACCAAGCGAAGCACTGTGACCAAAGGGCCACAAACTCTAAGAGCTTTGACAACATCGTTCCAAAAGTGAGCCGAATAAAGAATGGTGGAAACTTCTTTCCCCAAAGCTTCCTTCGCAAATTTACTTGAAGTCCATTCATTAGAGATGATCAAAGCTCTCAAGTTCTTCTTTTGTCTGTACATAGCTTCCAAAGTCAAAAAGGTCGTTGCAAATCTTGTCTTGGCCGGTTTCACCAAGTTTCTTTCATTGGTGAATTTTCTCATCAAATTCAACAACAACGGCCTTTGACTTATGTAAGAAACTACCTTGGTGGCCTTCTTAAAAACTGTAAGACATATTATAGTAATTATTAGCTTAATAAGTATTAAGTATTAACTATAACGTTTAAAGAAAGTTAGAACTTAGAACTTAAAAGAGAGGAGAGCTATTAAGTATTTACCTGAAGCATATGGGTTAATCTTGAATATGTCCCCAAACATCAAATTGATGCAATGGGCAGCACACAGAGTCCAATAGATATGTGGGTAAACACCCTTCATCAGATCACCCGCTTTCACATTCTCACTAGCATTATCAGTGACAGCTTGAATAGCATTTTCCGGTCCAATTTCCACAATTGTCTTCTCAAACAAGCTATACATTTTAGTGCCAGTGGTAGACTCATTACTAGCATCAACAGAACCAAGAAAGATACTACCTATTGGACAATTCACCAAAATATTAATGATCATCTTTCCATTGCGTGCTGTCCATTTGTCCATCATAATGGAACAACCATACTTTTGCCATTGAACTTTATGCTTCTCAACTAGTTCATCTACTTTCTTCACTTCTTTCTTTAGCTGAGGAACTCTAACTTTATGATAGGTAAGAGGCTTCATTCCCGGGCCATGTTGTCCTACCGCCTCTATGGAGTTATCAAATGATTCATAATTAACACAATTGAAAGGGAGGCCCGCATCATACATCCATACTGCAAAAGCATTTACAGCCCGCTCCCTTAAAATCTTTTTTGTGTCATCAATTCCCCGTCCTCCTCCTACTCCTCCCTTTTCAAAGCCTGTATCTTATTGTGATTTCTGTGGATAATACATATTCATAGGACCTTTCGTCACATTTCGTGGTGCCGAGGATGATACACTACCACTGGAAAACATTCTTTGAGTTTTGGAGGGAGGCATCATTTCTTCATGTTCATCCATATCATCATCATCAATGATATTATACATTGGCTCATATCTTTGATTCTTTGGATTAGCCGCGGCTTTGCTTTCGACAAATGTCTTTACTTCTTCCCTAATATCTCCCGGACAAGATGCGCATATTTTCACATTTTTATTTCCACCTATCAAATGTTGTTTGAACCGAGTAAGACCACCATTGATAGTACGTCGACAAAGTTACATATCACTGAATCTCTTGATGGTCCTTGTGAACCATAATTCCATCCAATGTCCCTTTGTTTGCTACTATTAGATTGAGACGCCATTGAAATTGTTGTTAATGATCAACAATTACGATATTAATTACTAATTATTATATAAGTTATAACAAAAGAAGAAAAAACAGAGGAGAAAGAAGAGAAAAAAACAGAGGAGAAAAGAAGAGAAAAAAACAGAGGAAGAAGAAGAAGAAAGTAGAAAAAAAAGTAGAAGAAGAAAGTAGAAGAAGAAAGTAGAAAAAGAAAAGAAAAAGAGTTACTTACCTGGTGTTGCAGTCGGAGACTCGCTGCCGGAGCCGGACTCTGAAGGTCGCCGTCGGAGCTGCAACACTGGTGTAGGTGGCCCGTCGCCGCCGCAGTCACTAACAACTCACAAGGCAAGGAAAATATGGAAACAAACCTAAAATTACCTTTTATCTCTTAAAACCCTAATTTTTTAAAAAAATTGAAAAGGCAGTGATAAGCAAATTAGTGAACAATCACGAAATGGCTTTCATACAAAGTAGACAAATTATGGATGCTGCCTTAATAGATAGTGAGTGTGTGGACTCCAGGCTTAAAGGAGGAATCCCAGGAATTATGTTTAAGCTTGATATAGAAACGACCTATGATCATGTAAATTGGGAGTTTCTACTCAATATCCTGAAGCAAATGGGGTTTGGAGATAAATGGCTAAAATGGATTAGTTTTTGTATCAAAACTTTCAGGTTCTCCATACTTGTTAATGGAGAACCTGCTGGTTTTTTTTCCTTCAGAGAGAGGACTTAGACAAGGTGACCCTCTGTCTCCTTTCCTATTTATTTTAGCTATGAAGGGTCTTAAAAACATGATGAGAGTGGCCACTCAGAACAACTGGATAAAAGGATTTAACATTGGCAACCAGGAAGGGGTTGAGTTGCAAATATGTCACCTTTTATATGCTGATGATACAATAATATTCTGTGATGCAAAAGCAGAACAAGTTAGTTACATCAGAGTTATTTTGGTGATTTTTGAGTCTGTTTTTGGGCTTGCTGTGAACGGGAGGAAAAGCAGCATCTTCCAAGTCAAGGAAGTTGCAAATATACAGAATCTGGAAAGTATCTTGCAATGCAAAATAGAGCACTTCCCAACTACTTACATGGGAATGCTTCTGGGAAATAATCACAAGGAGCTTCAGATTTGGGATGGAATCATTGAGAAAACAGAGAAGAGGTTGGCTAATTGGAAAGCACAGTACTTATCTTTGGGCGGCAGAGTCACTTTGATCAATTCGGTTTTGGATGCTTTGCCTGCATATGTTATGTCACTTTTCCCTTTACCTTCAAAGGTAGAAGAGAGGTTGGACAAATTGAGACTAGATTTCCTATGGTTGGGCAATAAAAAAGGAAAAGGGATACACTTGGTCAAATGGCAGACATCTTTACTTAGCAAGAAGGTAGGAGGTCTTGGCATAAAGAAACTGAGAGTCCAGAACAAAAGTCTACTTTCTAAATGGCTTTGGAGATTTGTGTTTGAAGATCTGGCCCTATGAAGAAGAGTAATTCTATATAAATATGGGCAGAATAAGCAATGGATGTCTAACACAGTGGTTAGCACCTATGGGGTATCAGTATGGAGATCAATCCGAAATCTTTGACCTAGTCTGTAGGAGAATTTGGTGTTTAAAGTGGGAGACGGCACCAAAATCTTGTTTTGGAAGGACAAGCGGATTGGCCAAGAGTGTTCAAAGTCAACTTTTCCAGACCTCTTTTCCTTTTTCCTTTTGTGACAACCCTGATGGTAAAATTGCTGAGATTTGGTCCCCTCAGGGATGGAATCTCACCTTTAGGAGACATCAAAATGATTGGGTAGTAGATAGATTTGCTAAACTTCTACTCAGATTGGGTGAATTCTCAGGCCTTACTACAGATCAAATGGTATAAGGTGGAAACATGACTCTGATGGTAAGTTCTCTGTGGGAAGACTGTATAAAAGAGAGATTATGTCTCACTCGGGGGGAATTCCAGGTACATGGAAGCAAATATGGAAGTACAACATTGAAATGCTTCACTTGGCTGGTCTCCAGAAGGGCATGTCTCACTCAAGAGAAACTCAAGAAAAGAGGCTTCCAGATTGTCTCCAGATGTTTTTTTTGTCATGAGGAGGAAACCAACAACCATTTATTTCTTCACTGCAGGATTACAACTCAGGTGTGGCACATGGTTCTCAGCATTTCTCAAGAGCCTTGGTGATGCCTGAACACACTGCTGATCTCTTAAGCTACTGGATGAGCAAGGGGGGGGGGGAGCAAGACCCAAAAAAGATGGTGGTCTACAGTTCCTGCCTGTGTTTGGTGGGCTATTTGGACAAAAAGAAACTTCAGGTATTTTGAGAATATTACTAACTCTATTCAGAAGGTTAAAGAAAATTGCATTAATTTTTTGTATTTCTGGTGTAAAGAAGAAGGTATAGAAGAAGTAGAACAGTTGGTAGATTCCCTAGGATCTATATAATTATGGATATAGCTTGTAACTTTTTCGAGGTAGCCAAGATATCCTTAATGCTGAAGAATACAACTTTACCTTTGTCAAAAAAAAATAAAAACTCAGAGATAAGTTCCAACAATTTTAAACTTTTTGCTGCTCCATTCTTTTGAAACCCAATACTGATATCAGAGCCTCACTGTCAACATATATGTCTTTGAAATTACTATCTGGTGTGTTTAAATCATTTTAGTAGCTTAAATTCCTTCTAACTGATCCTTGTTGGAAATGAGATTCTTTTTCTGAAATTTCAAAATGTTTGTTTTCAAGTTAACCTGACATTCTGCAGGTATACCCTCAATATATGGGATGTCGGGGGGCAGAAAACAATACGGTCTTATTGGAGAAACTACTTTGAGCAAACTGATGGCTTGGTGTGGGTTGTGGATAGTTCTGATCTGAGAAGGCTAGATGACTGCAGATACGAGCTACATAATCTTCTGAAGGAGGAGGTATATGTCATATTGGTTCTCTCTTTCTGTTGCTGAATCATTTACTCCCTTAAGCAAAAACATATGGATTTTCAGACTGGTTTACTAATCCAATTTCCCCTTTATCTCTTCTACGAACCACTGTGGTACGAGTGCATTTAGGGGTGGGAGTCCTTCGTAAGTTGTGCCAAGTAAAGGGTACAACTTGTTTGAAATTTTCTTGCTTCTATTTAGTTACGTTTTCATTTTTTAAGACCTACAGATTTTTGATTTTTGTTCTTACGATGTTTGTAGGCAGCACAACCATTGAATTTGCACATCTCCATTGGTTTTTTAACCTAGTGGATATTTTGATTTCCGAGTTGTTTTAGATCATGAGCTATGTATAAAATGTAGCATCATATTTTAGGGGGACAGATGGTCTTGCTTCTTCATGTATTAGCGGATGGAGTTTTTTTAATTTATTTTGGATAAGGGCGAGGGTGACGTGATGCGAGGCATTCAGGCAGGCGTGTAGCCCCGCCCTTATAACAACAACAAAAAAACTCCATCCCCTTTGAAGAAGCAAGAGCATGTGTTCCCTAAAACAAGATGTTGAATTTAATACATAGCTCATAATGTAATACATAGGGGTTAGAGTTGTTGAAACTACTTGTTCCTATTTAGCATGCTCTTAGAAGACCTCTCCTAAATGCATCACTGACTCTAACAATTGAGCAGTGGGCAAACTACACCATGCATACTTTTGTTTGGTGTTACCTGCTCCATACTGTTATAAGTGCAAGATAATGTGTCAAGAAACTAGGGAATGAGTGCACCCAAGGGTGTGGCCTAGTGGTCAATGAAGTGTGTTAATGAACCATGAGGTCTGAGGTCTCAAGTTCAAATCCCAGCGGAGACAAAAAAACACTAGGTGATTCTTCCCATTTGTTCTAGCCTTGGTGGACAGAGTTACCTGGTACGTGCTGCTGGTGGGAGGTGGTAGGTATCCCGTGGATTTAGTTGAGGTGCACGAAAGTTGGCCCGGACACCACGGTCATAAAAAAAACAAAAAAAGAACTAGGGAATGAGTTTCTGTTATGGCACAGAATGCATGCATACTTTTTATACTGTATACCTATGCTTCTCCCTCCGTTTCAATTTATGTGGCATAGTTTGACTGGGCACGGAGGTTAAGAAAGAAAGACTTTTGAAACTTATGTTTTTAATCATGTCATGAGTCATGACATTTGTGTGTTTATAAAACTTTTGAAACATGTGGTCTTAACTTGCCAAAACATGTGTGTGGCTATAAACGCTTGTTATTAAGGGTTGGGAAGTTTAAGTTAAATTGTTCCAAATTTAGAAAGTTGTCATTCTTTTTGTAACAGACTAATAAGATATTTTAACCCCTTTTTTGCTGCCCCATCTTTTAAAAAAAAAACCAACAGTGGTATCAATAGCCTCATTGATCTTACGGGATCTGTGAATTCTTCCAAAAACTACCATATCATTTTTAACCCATTTTTTTTAGAGAAGATGTCAAGCAACAGTCTCTCATTGAGTGCCAAAAAACATTACACTGGCAAAAACTATCTGTTTTTGACAGTAAAAATAAAATCATATCTTCAAGCCTATAATCTGTTGGAAGTTGTAGTGGAAGATACACCATTACAACCACTCTCTGCAAATCCTATCGTTGTCAAGATGAAAGCACTTTCAAAAGAGCTTTCAAACAAGACAAGATCATTGATTGTGTTTTTTAAGCACAAAACCAAGAGAAGAAAAATAAAGAAGAGAAAGATCAATACCAAAAAAATGTGCAAATTCAAAAACAATCAAGAAAAATTCAACATCAACTGCTAGAGCAAAAATTGAGGAGGAGCAGTTTTTAAAATTGCAGTAACTAAAGCAAAGGAGGAGTGTTGAGTTTTGTATTTAGTTACTGCAGTAGTTTTTAGCAAAATAAGTTGTTTAGTTTAGGATTAATTTGAATTTTGAATTTTAGATTTGGTTGTTTAGTTGTTGAGTTATTTTATGCTCTTTTGAAATTTAAACTATGCAGATTTTTTATGTAAGTTGGCTATTTAAAGCCCTTCTATGCTTAATAAAATTATTGAAAGCTATTGAAAGCTATTGAAAGCTTATTGAAAGCATTGAAAGTCATTTCAATCCATTGAGAGATATTTTAATATTGAAAGCTTATTGAAAGCATTGAAAGTCATTTCAATCCATTGAGAGATATTTTAACCCCTTTTTTGCTGCCCCATCTTTTTAAAAAAAACCAACAGATACCCTTAATATGTTCTGCCTAACTGCCCACCCTTAGACTGTCATGTTAATAAGTGCAGGGTGATAAACCTTGCTGTTGGTTTTTATTGGGTTTGTTGAATGTGTGAATTATGCGCTTCAAAAAGACGACTTCTGATGTGTCTGTAATAGCTTTTTGGGCGTGCAGACCCCTTTTCAGTAGATGAGAATAGGATGAAGAGCTTTCTATCATTAAAATTTAGTGAAGGTGCATAGTTTCTTTGAATGTCCTGCTGATTGACTACATCATCTAGGGACAGGACTCATCCCCGAAGAGAGGTTTTTCTTTATGGTTATGAAATCCGTTTGATTGAAAAGCAAGTTTATGATGCCATAAGTTAAATGGGGGGGTGAGGCGAGAGTCCTTCACTACACTCATTATAGAAAGGGTAACATATCCTATACATTAGTAAGGTCTTATTCCACTATTAGTAGCTAAAGTGTTGGTCAGCTAATTCATGAAAAAACTTCCCAATGTGCATCGGGGGACCTTTGATTTTATGACCTCTCTTTTTGATTGACCTCCTCCTATCTCTAATTCACAGGCACAAAGGTCAAATTTCGGTTGTAATGGAAGTTATTGATTGAATCCACTAATGTTGTCATTTCAGCTTAGTTTACCACATTGTTTCCGTTTTCTTTTTTTGTTCTTAACAAGTTATTCATCTCTTCTAGCACCTTAGTAAGAGATACCAGGAGTATTCTGCAACTGGATTATTGCAGAAAATATTCCCTCTGATTATTCTTCATAACAATAACAGTTCATTTCTGGTGAGGCTTGGTATGACTGGTGACAAAATAGAGCAAAAAAGAAGAAACCTGCAATGTCAACCATTGGAAATGATTTTCATGTAGTGTTATATGTTCTGTGTCCTTCACTATTCTTTTCTCCTTGGCAGAGGCTATCAGGAGCATCATTATTGATTTTTGCAAATAAGCAGGACATACAAGGTGCTCTTTCTCCAGATGAAATAGCCAAAGTAAGGATGCTTCTTGTGATACCTTAAACTGTGTTGAATGAAAATTGAAGTGAAGTTCTTACACTTTGAACTAGTAAGTATGCAATCTATGATACCCTTAACAATTATGTCGAAGGTTAAGCACGAACTGTTCTAATCATCTTGTAGCCAAGTAGGTTTGCATTGGTAATATGATTTGTACACATTCAGAAATCTGAAGATCCAATTACGCAAACTGAAATACTGAGATCAGGAGAGAAACTTCTTTCCAGTTGTGGTTGAGAAAGTATTACGTAGTAGTAGTTTCCAAATTACTTCAGTTGACTACTAATTTTTTTTCACATAGATCCTTGCTTTTTTCTTCTTGTGTATGGCCAATTATTCATAGAAAGGGCACATAATATTTTTTTCTTCTGATTCAGGTGCTTAATCTGGAGGCTATGGACAATAGTAGGCACTGGAGGATTGTCGGATGTAGTGCATACACCGGAGATGGGCTACTTGAGGGATTTGATTGGCTGGTACAAGACGTTGCGTCACGAATCTATATGCTTGATTAAGTGAAATTTACATTAAGATTTTGATTCCTGCAAGTTGACCTTTTAAAAATCTTTTGGATATGCTATTTGGAATACATTTCTGTATGTAAAGATAAAAAAACATGTAAGGAGCATTTTACTTCTTGCTGCTCGTCTGTGCAGGCCTCAAATGACCACTTGTTGAGGAAAATTCTTAAAGATCTTTTCCAATATTCTAGGAAATGATGATGCTATTTCCTTAACCAAATAGACTCTTCACAAATTAGTATTTAGAATATATGAGATTGCTCTCTTGCTATGTACGAAATCCTTGATTAGATAAAAGAGAGTATACGGAGAATAATATATTAGCTTGATAAGAAGATGCTTTATTAAATAACATCAATTTTTTTTGACGACCTTTCTCGTATGTGGAGGAGAATTGCGATAAAGTTAACAACCAACATAAGATTAAGATGAATTCTCACGATACAAAGTAGACCTTTTTTGAATATTAAGGTGAATTGCGGACCTCAACATGCTTGGGATTGAGATATAGTTGTAACTATAGTATTCTTTGGGATGGTGCTGCAGTTTTTTTTTTGGGGTGGGTGGTGGTGGGGAGGGGGGGGGGGTCTCAATCGAACAATTTGCTTTTTCAGCAAAACAACCAAACATGAAAATATACAAGAACCAAACTCATTAACTATCAATATAAGCCAAGGGAGTTGGACCTCAATAGTCAGATTAGTACAGAAATTCAGCAATGGAAACCAATACAATTTATTGATGGAATGCTTCTCTAGCGTCCAATTTAATATACACCAAGTCAATGTGGAAATGAAATAATAGGAAGCCAAAGGGTACAAAAATACAAATCATCTGAAAGTGTTGCTGATCACGCGTGCAGAGTCACTTGCATCACATATCAATACAGCCGGCCCTTGGTTGAGATGGCTTGCCAACTCGGGCTGGAGCTTACAGTACTCGTTCTCGACAAAAGTTGCAGCTTCTTCTGCTCTATCTGCTTCTACAAATGCAAGACAGCAGCCTCGGAATCCTGCACCACTGAACCGTGTCCCAAGTACCCCAGGAGCCTTCAGAAGAACCTGATATAGCTGTATAAGTGGTTCACAACCTGAAATCATAGAAGTGAAGTGCAATATTTAGTTATTCTTGCCCCTCGACATATATTATCGAGAAAGCTATATATCGAATACAATAAAATTAAGATATCAAGTACGAAAATGAACACTTACCACACTCATAGTTTTGAATAGAACTTAGACCAGACACTGTAATAAGCTCTCCGAATTCTTTAAGGTTTCCGGAAGCCCAAGCCTCAAGTCCTAAAACAGACCACACATGATGTTTAGTTATGAATGGTCTGTCCTAAAGCTAAACATACAAATAAAAGGAGTAAAAAATAATACCTTTCAGAACTCTCTCATTTTCAGAGAAATAATGCTCTGCTCGTTTAGCTAGGTTGGCTTCTAATTTGCTCTGAAATAAAATTACAAAAACATGGTATAAGTACAATTGATCCATATAAATGAGAAGAAGGTTTTCACAAATAGATGTCACAAACAACATTTGCATAATGATGGTTGAGTAATTAAACATCCAATATTTACTTGTGGATTTTACCTTGTGGGCTTCAAAAACTTCTGGTTTAACTGCATAAACAATAGATTTGTTATCAACATCATCATTAAAGCTGCATCACTATTTCAATGACAAATGCAGGCCGAGTATCCTACCATTTGATAGAACAGGTTCCATCTCTTCATTCCCCGAAGCTCTAGAAGTTGTCAATGTTAGGGTCAGAAGAAGAAGAAAAAAATACCCTTAAGTCCCAGAAATGAGAGCTTTGATAGTAATCAATTAGATCTCATAGAAACTTCATCATACTTCAATTGCATTCCGAAAAATTCAATAAGATTTTATTAGTCTTTGGAATGCTTCAAACTTTCAGGAAAGTCCAGAACAAGGCTTGAAATAATGTTCATTCTTTTGGTACATTACCTTCAGGATTTAAATATAATATTTGTCTTAACGGAGAGTGACCTACATCTAGGATTTACTGTTCCAAGTCTTAGTATTCAATCAATAAACGGGCATGCATTCCATGACCATAACTTAAAAAAAACGTTTCTCATTCCAGGACGCAAGCTGCAATAGTAGGAAATTATCTTACTGCAACAGAATTTTTGCAGCCTCTTGACACTCCGCAACTCGCCGATTATATCCGGGATTTGTTGTCAATGCCTGTTTCAGACCTGAAAAGGCCAGCAATATCTTGTATGCATTACCTAACTCTCCTTCATGATTATTTTGCACCTTTGGCGGGTGTATCAGTTTGTGTTTTATAGTCTGCACATGTGGTCTATAATTGTCAGAGTTTTCCAGAGAACACAAAATCTGAATCAGAAGAAAACAACAAAAGATGCCATAATTTAAAACTGAAATCGTAACAAGAGAAAAGTTGGAGTAAAATGACATAAACGACAAGGCAAACCAACTCATCAAGCAGTTTGAATACTAACAAAGTATTTCTAGTTCTACGGCCAATTTCTTAATTTTCCTCCTTTCTTCATAGTTATGCTTGCGTAAAGTTCCTATCTTTAATTACTCGGGAGTGAGACCTAAAGCCTTTTCAGATATCTCAAGAGCATCGCAAGTTAAATGAGGAAGAGAAAGTATCACTTTTAGCTGATGCTAAGGGAGAGCAAATAAAAATTCAAGGGCAGGAAGAGCTTCCTAACAACTTCTTCTCAAAACTCAATTAACATAAAAGATTATTTGATAAGTCAACCATTTATTGTGTGGAATGAAACACATCACCTTGCAATTCATGAAGGTCAAACAGCCATAGCTTGATAACAATATTGCAGACTGATCCAATATCCCATTTTTCAGACCTAAATATTCGTTCTCAATCAGCCTGCACGCAGCGAAAGTAACAAAGGATTCATACCAAAATAATGTCAACGAGTGAACAAGTAGTATCCAGAGCAAGGTTACATAAAAAGCAATACAGAAATCTAAAGATACAAAGTAAGCATTTTCCTCATCTAAATCTGATGATGTCATTGATTCAGAGAGAACGAGCATCTAAATTATCGCCCCTAACAAATCAAAGTGTTAATGTTTGTCAATAACACTAAAGTTACTGATCTAAGACATGCTTATAAGAGTAGTTCTGACCAGTTCAGTTAGGATGATGATCTTGCAAAACAGCATCAAGTAAGTTGATGCATTAAAGAAATTTGAAAGTTCATGATTGGGACTTGCCGGATGAAGATAATAGACATTTAAGATTTCGGAAATCTGTGATCATACAGTTCATATGATAAAGTAAAAGTGATGATAATAACTAAATGATGAGAACACAAGAAGACGAGAAAAATTTGAGATGGAAAATTCAAAATGCCTGTCACAGACCTATTAAACAGGTCAGTTTCTGAGACATTTAACAGGCATCAATTGTTCAAACCTCTTTGTTTTCTTTTAGAGAAGTGTTCCCTGGAACTTAATAAATGTTCACCATACTAGTTATGAGTTTGCACAGCAAACAATGTCCTATGGAAACACTATAACAGGTTAATACCACAATCAAAGGAGACCAAATGAATTTCAACATAGAATCTCAAACAATCTTACAATCAACTCCGTAATTGCCTAATCCGAAAGCAAAATGAGAGTAAAACAAATGGACAGTCTAATACTATCAGACATCAGGTTTTATGTACAGGCTTTAACACCTCAACAGGTATAAACATTAAAGGCATCTTAAAAAGAAAAAGAACAAAAGCTAACTTGACAGCATATGAAACTTAAATTCTTGGCAGATTATCAGCTGCCTGTGCAGCAGGCTGACGAATATAGTTTCAGCCCACCCCAAGGTCATTTTAAACTTTAGTATCGAACTTCCACCACACTTCTTAGACTTATAGCCAACTACCCGAATATGACACTTAGAGTGATGCTCACAAGCAATTCCAAAATGTGCAGAGAGTAGAAATATCTCAAGAAAGAAACTATACATAAGCAACTTCTAAACATGATACATCCTACCATGTATATGTTGGTGGTAACTGAACAGTTCATTATCCGAATTTATCAAAATATTCACATTAAGTATTCCTTTGTCCATATTCAAAGAAATCTTGATTGTTGAGACAGGGAAAAGAAGTGGATATATCTTTTTTCCGGAGGTAATGCCCCTACTCAGACAAGTGATAATGCTCCTATTCTAACAAGTATTATGCAGATCTTTCTTCTCTTTCTCTGAAAGCCCTCAAAATAATTATCAACAGACCAATGGAACAAAGTTTAAACAGCAATGGAAGCACCAGGTATCTTAAACGAACTAGTTAGCAACAAAGACGAGACCACTGTACAAGTAACATACCTATCATATTCAATATTTTCTGTTGGGCTCACTACAAGACCATTCGCACTTTCAAAAGCCAACAGATATGCTACACCAACCTGTTAAGCATGAGAATTGTAAAATGAAATTCCAGAAGACAAATGAAAAGTGATACTGAATAGGATATCTAAGACACTGTATAGAACAAATACTACTATAAAAAAAGAACAA
>QJPP01006970.1:0-97003 GCA_003996215.1 Jaltomata sinuosa | reverse complement strand
TTGAATCGCCTTGATTTTTGATGGATCCAATTCTATGCCTTTCCTGCTGACGATGAACCCCAGTAGCTTTCCGGCAGGAACTCCGAATGCGCACTTTGCTGGATTCAATTTCAAATTGTATCTCCGCAACAACTTCTGTAAATCCCCTAGGTGGTATGAACTCCTTTTGGACTTGATAACAACATCATCTACGTACACTTCAATCTCTTTGTGAATCATATCATGGAAGAGGGTAGTCATGGCCCTCATATAGGTTGCGCCAGCATTTTTGAGTCCAAATGGCATCACTCTATAGCAATACACCCCCCATGGAGTGATAAATGTTATTTTCTCCGCATCATCTTCATTCATCAGGACTTGGTGATATCCTGCAAAGCAATCGACAAACGATTGCAACTCATGCTTTGCACAATTGTCGATGAGTATATGAATGTTTGGGAGAGGAAAATTATCCTTGGGACTAGCTTTATTAAGATCCCGATAGTCTACATATATCCTGATTTTCCCGTCCTTTTATGGCACTGGCACGACATTGGCCAACCATGTGGGGTAATTAGTAACCCTCACAACATTTTCCTGGATCTGCTTAGTTACCTCCTCCTTGATTCTTAAACTCAAATCAGGCTTGACCTTCCTAGTCTTTTGCTTCACAGGCGGGCAAGAAGGATCAGTCGGCAGCTTGTGTGAGATGATATCAGTGCTTAATCCCGGCATGTCATCGTAGGACCAAGCAAACACATCAACATATTGCTTGATCAATTCAATCAATTCTCGCTTTCTTTCGTCTTCCAAGTGTATGCTGACTCGTACTTCTTTCACCATTTCTTCATTTCCCAAGTTGACTACTTCAGTTTCCTCCATGTTGGGCTTTTTCTGACTTTCAAGTTGTTCGATCTCCTGAGGTAGATTTTCAGGCATCATGCTTTCATCGTATTCTTCATAGTCCTGCTCATGACTCGTACTTTTCTCAATGGATTCGTTACATGTCATAACCGTTGTACGATGATTTTTACTAATATTAGCGCTGAAAAGTATGAAAGGTGAGTAAAAATAAATAGTTATTTTAAACAATCGAAAGATAAATTGTAAGAAAAATAAAGACTTTTTATTAAAAAGCAGTCTAGCTTTTCAGAAGAGGCAAGTAGCAAAAAGGGGCTTAGGCATGATTCAAGCCTCAATTGATCATGCAAAAACATTTTGAAATAAAACTAGATTTCCACACTACCAGGACTCCTGTCGAAACAGGGATGGGCTGTGGTCCAGTTCTGCAAGACTTCTCCAGGCTCGGCATCACGGATGGTCAGCTTCTTGATATCTTTCTCCAGTCTATCGTCGGTCATGGCCACGAATAGATTTCCTATTCCCTCAATGACATCTTCATCAACCGCTTCATCTGGGATTGGGACTTGTCCTGGCACGAACACTACTGCCCCAAACTTTGTAATGTGGACTCCTCCTGAAGTAGGCTTATACCCTAGCCCGGCGGTACCTTTCTGATGTTTCAACTGGATTGGTTCAATTATACCATCAGCCTTAGGTCCGAGCCCTGTCTTTGGTTGATACCCATATTTCAACATCTCTGACGCAACCATCTTAGCTGCTCTCGACATCTCCATCTTTATAGGCTCTACTTTCTCATCAATTCTTACAGCTTGCATGATCTCCAGAGCATGAAAAGCGGCTCCATCCAATTCTTCGGTGACTGGAACAGAATTCACGGAATAGATGGGGTGACTGAGCTCCCTGTGAATGGTAAATTCGGTGCGACCCCACTCGAACTTCACACACTGATGGAGTGTGGAGGGAACTGCTCTTGCCATATGGACCCATGGCCTTCCTAGTAACAAGTTGTAGTTGGACGACACATCCATCACTTGAAATAAGATGGGAAATTCAGCTGGACCTACTTGCAATATGTGATAGATTTATCCAATGACGCTTCTCTGCTCGCCATCAAATGCTCTCACCTTCACACGACTTTCCCTTATCTCTCCCATATTCACACCTAAATCTCTCAATATGGTGAAAGGACAGATGTTGCATCCAGAATCGCCGTCGATCAAAACTCTAGTCACAATCTTATCGCAGTACTTGACCGCGATGTGAAGTGCTTTGTTGTGGCCAACCCCTTCTGCTGGTAATTCATCATCATGGAAAGAGATTTTGTTCACTTCAACCATTTTTCCAATTGTTGCAGCCAATGTGTCACTTGTAGTTTCTTTTGGTATGCTAATTCTGCTCAGGACTTGTACCAAAGTGTTCCTATGGGCTTCAGAACTCATTAGCAAGGACATAATGGAAATGTGGGCTGGTGTCTTCATTAGTTGTTCCTCGATTGAGTAATCTTTAGACTGCATCTTCTTCCAAAATTCTGTGGCTTCTGCATCAGTAACATTCTTCTTTGGATTTTGATCTTTCCTGGGAACCCCTCGATTTAGATCCTCTGGGGCATAACACCTTCCCGACCTGGTCATTCTGTGAGCCACAACAACGTCTATCATCTTGCCCTTGGCTTCCGTCCGATAGTCCCATGGGACTGCTTTAGTGTCATAGTCAGGTTTTCCAGTGGCTATAGTGGTTACCACAACTCTCGACAGGTAGGTTTGAATAGTCTAAGGCTCTCTCAGTTGAACTGTGATAAAAGGTTGTGCTGGAGATGTGGCGGAAACTTCTTCTGTGCTCCAGATAGGCACGATAGCCCCTTCCAGGTCATACTCTTCCTCTAGGGTAATCATGTTGACTCCTCGATTCTCATGATCTGGTAGAGGGTTGTTGTTCACATTCGGAGGAGTATCGGTGCATTTGATTACTCCCTTTCTGATAAGAGACTCGATCTGGTTCTTCAAGCCAAAACACTCCTCCGTGTCATGTCCTTGGATTCCCGAGTGGTATGCACATCGCTTATTTCCATCAAAGCTTCGTGGTATCGGATCAGGGATTCTTCCCTCAATCGGCTGCAACAAACCCGCTACCCTCAACCTTTCAAACAATTGAGCCAAAGGCTCGGCAATAGGAGTGTAGGTGCGGGTATTTCTGGCTTCAAGATTAGGACGTGGTCTTAGTGCATATGCTGGTCTATTTTGGTGAACTGGAGCTTGGACAGGGGCATACGGCTTCGGTGGATTTTGGTGTGCTGGAGCTCAAGGTGGATTATAGTGTGGCTGGGTACTATATACTGGAACATGTGCGATAATTTGGGAGTTATTAGGGTATCGGTGGGATGATCCTCCATGCTGGTAGTAAGGTGTGACGGCTGAGATGTCTTCCTTCTTCTTCTTGATACCACCAATGGAACCTGACTGTATGGCCTTACTTGCGGCTTGCAGTGCGACCATAGACTGAATTTTTCCGGACTTAATACCTTCCTCAATAAATTATCCCATCTTGACCAAGTCAGCGAACTTTTGGCCCATCATTGACATCATTTTGTCGAAGTAGACGCCTTCCTGAGCTTGGATAAAGTACTTAGAGAGTTCATTTTCATCAAGTGGGGGTTGGATCCGAGCAGCCTCAGTCCTCCATATCCATGAATATTCTTGAAATGATTCAGATGGCTTCTTTTGTATGTTGGCAAGTGAGAATCTGTCTTGAGTGATTTCGGTATTAAATCTGAAGCGACTCATGAAATCTTCGGCCATTTCTTGCCAATCACTCCACTTGTGAGGGTCTTGGCGAGTGTACCAAGTCAGCGCTTCTCCCGACAGACTTCGAATGAACAGTTTCATCCTCAACTTCTCGTTCCTTCCTACGTCGACCAGCTTATCGCAATAGGCTCTTAGGTGTGCGTGAGGATCGTCCTTCCCATCAAATACATCAAATTTTGGTGGTTTGTACCCGACCGGCATATCGATGTCTGGGTGGATGCATAGGTCATCATAGTCCAGACTCTCGGTTCCCCTGGTGACTTGCATGCTTTTAAAAGCCCTTTTCAAACTTTCAAGTTGAGCTGCTATCGACCTCTCTTTATTTGGCCGGACATCCCTCTCCAATCCTATGTACTGATCGACCTCATATGGTACTTTGACAGCCATGGATGTTGCTAAAGTAGTAGCTTCAGTAGCATATACCGGTGGCACAGGTATCTCGCAAGTGACATGTGCCTCAGGTATGTGCTGCATTGTTGGGTGAATCGGAATAGTGAAGTTCTGCGTAGGCAAGGAAAGATTAGGTGCAGCCCTAACAGTGGGCGGATGAGCAAGTAGATCTTGAGCGTAAGTGGGAACAGGTGGTGTTTGCTTAGGCGTGTTTGTTAAGTTGGCGGGAGTGACCGGACGTAACTCAGCATTTGGCAATTGGAATTGAACGGGGAAGGTAGCAGCTGTCAGCTTAGTCAAGTCCCGCACTTGGCGCAGTTCTTCTTTCAGGATCTCAATTTCTTGTGCCATGTTGGCCATTTGTTCATCGTTTTGAGTGTCCATCAGTTTTCAGGAACTTTCGGCTCCATCTACTGGTGCTATCGAGGTGTTGTTAGATCCTTCGCTCATTTTTCTTTTAGATCGAAGGTTGTATTGCGATTCCGCCAGTTTGCAAATCGACACAAATCAACTTTCTTCGGGGATTGATAATAATCATAAAGAAAAAACAAGAAAAAGGAAAAGGAAACTATGTTAGTTTGGGAAATGTTGGAATATATAACAAATATATACGCCAAGTTGGCGATATTCACACAAAAATACGTCCTAATATGGAGCCTCGTTTTGCCAGAGGTAGGCCTACGCTGCATACAATTTGATAATAAATGATCCATTTTGAACATATTTAGGATTTGAGATAAACATGACTTTTCATTAAGCAAAAGGTGGCATTGAAAGCTTACAATAGATAGGCTGATGGGAGCCTGAAAATGAAAGACATGGGATGGCCACTAGGGCGTACAAAAGGATGGGCCACGAGGCACCTTCAGGGAATATAAAAAAGGGTACAATGGTAAAGGATAACCTAGGGCCACGTAGGACCGTCATCACTATCATCCTGTGGTGCTGGATGATACTCTGGAGATCCAGCGGAATGATGATACCTGGGCTCTGAGTCTGTCTCTATCATCCCTACATCGTTAGGATCATAAAAGTTGGAGCCGGTTTCAGAAGCCTCCTCGGGGTCTTCTTCCGAATCCTCTTCCTCAGGGTCTTCTTCCGGATCCTCTTCCAAGTCTTCCCCCATTTCTTCCTCCGGATCTTCTTCTGGATCCTCCTCTGGATCTTCTTCTGGATCCTCCTCTGGATCTTCTTCCGGATCCTCTTCTATCTTTGTTATCAAATAATTGATGGAGTCTGGAACAATCTGGTTATACATCGGTGTTGTGATCTCCATGCGGGGAAGCACTTCTTCCCTAACCCATTTGACCCACTGGACATCTTCCAAATCCCTGAATCCTTCTGCACTTGGTTGAGCCAAGTGGCTCACGGTCGTCCGCCAAGCATAGTATTCCGGCGTACACCATCTGTCTCCTCCCATGTGCAATGTGATCATATAATCCCATTCAGCCTGCAAGTTCATCATTCGTACCGTTGGGATCACGGCACCATAACTGTCCTCATGTAACGCCATGATTGACCACAATGGTATATCCTGGACAAAGCCAAACTGTCTTAAAACACGAAGGGGCGCATATGGCTGGATGCCTCCTAGTCCCATCAACTCGATGAAATACAAGTATCGAGTTCTGATGAAGGCCAATCCTGTCATCCAGGGATATCTCCACTGGATGAAATCTCCGGTAAGGTTGGTCAAAAATGTGCGCCACTCTTCTTCCCCAGTGGGCGCATATGTCCAATATCTCATGCGTTCTTTATGAGTCTGAATCATGTTGCGCGTGTCAATACAGTAGTCCATTTGTGGGTGGCGGCGATAGAAGTGTTCTACAGCCCAAATTTGCAATAATAAATTGCAGCCTCCAAAGAATTTGTGTCCTCGTGTGCACGCAGATAGCGAACCGAAACATCTCAGCAAGGATCATGTGTACTAAGGTAAGTCTTTGCGGCTCTGTAAAGACGTTCATCACTATCGGCAGGATATTGAGGTCAATGCAATAAAATCTCATCGGGAAGATCATAGTTCCCAAGAAGGCCAACACAAAGACCCTAGGTCACATATATACCCACTGTCTGCGGGTACAGGCGAATTTACCTTGGTGTTCGTCAAAGCTCTCGAGACGACCGTATCTTTCAAAAAGGTAATCCAACTTCACCTTTCCGCCTTCCACATTTCTCAGTGATGAAAAAATGTGTAATCCTAAAAGCCTCAGAAAATCTGCCTTCTTTATGGGTGATGGGAGTACCGGCACTTTTTCCCTTAGTGTTAGTTCAGCAAAATTACTAATCTCCTCCAAGGTAGGAGTGATTTCGAAATCCAAAAATTTGAAAGTCACAGTGGTTGAGTCCCAAAATTCCATCAGTAAAGTGGTGAGGGTTTTGTCAGCTTGGATCCCCATAAGTGACAACAAAGCCCCCAAATGCTCTCGTACCTCATCCCCATGTGCTACGCGGATGTTTCGCCACCACTTTTTTAGGTTGTCAGGTGCTGAGATAACTATCTGGATGTTTGGTAAGTTTTGGTTGATATTCATCTGAAAGAAAAGTAAAGGGTATGATAAGTTGGTTTATCCCAAATCCATCATGTGTTTTAGTTTGGATCATTTACATCAATCTCACACAAAAATATATGTCGTTGGGTTTTATAAAAAAAAAACCCGTTGACACAAGGGCGGTTTCCTAAATGCAGTGTCAATCCCAAGGATCGTCCTGCCTAAGGCTATGCAACATGACCTATTTCTAGAATAAGAGTATTTTCCTAGATTTGAGAGTGGACTGAATAACTGCGAGACGGCACACTAACCTAATTGCACCGACCCTGAAACTAAGAAATCCAAAAAAAGGTTTGGGAGGGCATAAAACCCTCCGCGTGTACCACAATGTGTGAAATGTGTACGGCCAAAGAATCGATAGAGAAATGCAAGTGAGAAAGCAGTAACAAGTAGTGTTTATCAAACAAATAAGGAACACAAGTTTGGATTTGGCTTGCGTCCTTTCAAACAAATAACGATATAAACATAATTAAAGCAAATAATGTACTGCAAATAAACAAATATCCCAAATAACATTCATAAACTAAGCATGCTAAGGTAAAAACATAAGTTAGTTTCCCCAGCAGAGTCGCCATTCTGTCGCGTCCTATTTTGAACTGGCCAAAATATGTTTGCAACATCCGGCTCTTCTATCTGGTTTTGAAAAGGGTTTAGAGTCGCCACCTAATCTCTTTAGGAAAAATTAGGAAAAACCATTTGTTAATGCAAAAATCTGTTTTTAGTCTGCGAAAACCAACGAAATTCTAGGTAAGGGTTTTGGTTACTCGAGGGGAAGGTATTAAGCACCCCTCAGAGCCTATCCGAAGATAGTCCTTAAACTCAATTTAGAGAAAATATTTGGGAAAAATTATTTGTTCGTTATTTGCTAAAAAAAAGTGATAAAAACATGTTTTATTAATTTAAGAAAACTCAAAGTATATGACACATGCTACTACAATAGGCAAAAATATAAAATATGCTTATGGTAAAAAGATGAAACATATCTACGTACATGTCAAAATATATGAAAGTTTAATGGCAATACTTTTATCATAACTACAATTAAAATATGTAAAACTTTATGATTTCTAAGAATATATACTTAAAAAGTTACGTAAAAAAAATGAAGATATTATTTATACAAATATGCTCTTTGTAAAGTAAAAAAAATATATGTGGTTTTAGACTTTTGGGAAAAGTTTATGACATGTTTATTAAAAGAAAATAAAGATGACGTATGTATATTTAAAATATAGGAAATCATGTGAAAAAAGTTTATTATTTAAAAGATTTGGATAAGTAAAAGCATGTAGGAAATAAGTATACCGGTTATAGAGAAAAACAATATAAAAGAAAATCATATTTATTTTGTAGATATATTTCGTGTAAGAGAATAATTTGAAGATTTGAGTAGAGAATGAAAATTATTTGTTTCATATAAAGAAGAACTTTTATTTGTAAAGTGAAAAATAAACATACGTTGGATATGAAAGAAAATATTATGTACGTAAATATAATTGCAATGAAATAATATATGTATGATTTAAGTAGGAGGATGGGTATGTAAAAATATAAATATATATACCTTGTAGTAGATAGCATATGGCATATATACCTTGCGTTTTGAGGCCTTAAAAAAATCTGAAAATCTCAAAAATAAATAAATATATATATAGAGTATAACCAAAATATTTTGTAAAATATTGGAGTTAGAATAAAATAATTCATGAATTGTAAATAAATATGAAAATGGCTTGCCTAGATTAGATAAAGAATTCTATAGTTTATGGCCTAAGGATGACTAAATATTTGTTTGAAATAAATTGAATTGGTAATTAGTGTTTTTTTTTAAAATCTACCGCGAGTTATTTAAACAAATTTTCCTTGAAACAAGCCTACATTAATTAATCCTTAAAAAAATCTGCTATATTTACTATTTATTATTACTATTTTGAAAGTGTTTAACCACTAATTTTAAAGTATTAAAAAAAAAACCTGAAACATTTGCCTAAACTAAAAGAGTGAAGGAAACTCACTTTCAAAATTTTAAACCAAATAAAGTAATCCCCGAAACTATAAGCCGAAGAATAAACGTTAATCAAAATCACAAAGAAAAACACATATCCAAATATACAAGGTTAGTTAAAACATTTCAAGTAAGCATAAAGGAAAGCAATAAATAAAAAAGGGTAAAAGGGCTAGATACGCCAAGTTCCTTTGGAGGAACTAAATTTCTAAAGAACGACTCTGAGCACCGCGATAGCTCTTAATAGCTGCTCGACCCAAATATATTGGGCCGAAAGTGAGTTTCAAATGAGAACTCTAGCTCTCCGGTTGTTCCATGAAAACAAAGAAAAGAGTAGAGGAGAAAAATTAGGAACTAATCAAATAATCAGCAAAGAAACAAGTTGATAAAGTTGCATTATTATGAGGAAATATTCAAACAAACAAGGTTATGAGTTTAGATTACTGAGAATCGCTACAAGTTGGTTAAGAAAGGTAAGTTGTAAGAGAAACTTAGAAGAACTACATGACATTTAGGCAAAATAAGTTTTCCCAGATCATAATTCCTTGGCTAAATGATTTCCCCGTCACTTTCACTTTCCATAAATTAATCAAACATCAACATGGCTCAAAGGCAACATTAAAACTCAAGTTCCAAAAGAGATGATCTTTACCCTTTACCTAAATCACAACTTATTTATCTCAACTTTCGGAACCTAAATTGGTGTCATGATTTAAGCTAGTTACCTATACTAAGTGATTTCAGTTGGGTACAATATGTAACCATACCATAAACTTTTTCAAACTGACTTAACAGTGAGTTTTCAAGCTTATTTAATCACATTTAAAACTCAAGTTGTCACTTCCATATTCATGCTATGATATCAAGCAAACTAGTGAACTTTTAAACTTACATTGAAACCAAACACATAGCTAAGTTAAGTTAGAAGTGGAAATTTTCATTTAAAGGAAGCAGCTAGCCTAAGATGTAACCAACAGTTGATACAATATTTCAACGTTCAAGTGCAAGAGCTACAAGAATTCTATGATGGACAGCCAATCATATTTGAAGTTTTAAAACTTTTAGAGCCTTTCGTGCTAAGTTAAAGGGTTGCTCGTATCATACGAACAAACAGACATATCTAGGCCATTATTACCATGTTCAAAGTATCAACACCGACATCACAATGAACTCACACAGTCCACTAAATACATCTGAAGACTCCAACTTCCTATAGTCCATTTTAAGCTAATTAAAGGTTGTAAATACTCTAGAAACATAGCATCAAATATATATAAAACCAAATGACCCAAGTACTTCTTAACTTCGAGCTCACATTCGCAACCAGCAGAACGAAACAACCAACTCTATTTGAGACCCCGAACTTAATAGGTTTCAGTAAAATCGCAAACTACAAATATTTTACAAATACTCAATCTACTGTGGATAAATCAAGAGACAAGAAATTATTTTTTGCTTCACATTTTTGTGCCTAAAATCAGCCATCTAACATCCGCTTTTGATGTCCCACGATTCTTCTAGTTTAGAAACAAAGGAGAAGGACACCACTGAAGGCAAGCGCTAGGTCAGAAAAGCGATAACTAAAAAATCTCCCCAAGTAGGATTCAAACCTACGACCAATCTTTTGAGAATGCATGGACAGGCATAAAAAATAGTTAAAGCTGCTACGGTAATGTGCGAACATCCCAATCAACATTTCAATGATCATATAATGGATAGCTAACGATGCTTAAAACTTCAAACTTTATAAAGGTTATTCAAGACAAATCATAAGCTGCAAACACTTTCATGGACACATAACTTTAAATACAAATAAATCCAAATACTAGAAACTATAACAACTTTCCTGTACACATGTTAGTGACCCTTTCCTATACACATGTTAGTGACCCTTTGTCATATTAATGACTTCTATGTGGGCATATTTAGAAAATAGACAAAAAAAAAGAAAAACTTGTTCCTAAACAAAACCAACTTTTAGTAGAACAAAAGTGTTCATTATCGTAGTTAGAATTTCTTTACACGTATTAATTAGAGCATTATTAGGTGACCAGTACACATAACATTTCAGCAATTAGGAAATGGTATTTCCTAAACAGAATCATGCCCTTTTTTTTATAAAACAGAATATAATGGTCGTAAGGGAAAATATTTGGTCATTTTTCAAAGCCTAGAACTGGAAAAAGGACTTTTAGTACTAGATTAGAAGATGAAAGTTCTTTTTAAGTGCACAACCAATCCAACACATGTCCAACAAATCATTCTATATTCACATATTCAATGCGACAGATTGCAAAGACTCTATACTAAACAAACAAACATTCTTTAAGCCCTTTTTACGCTAAAACGAAGGCCGCCAATACCTTGCGGGAACGAAAAATTATAAAAGACGAACTAAACAATTATTATAGTCATCACATGATCACAACAATGTCCTTAAACATTCAGATGTATATACCCGGAAAACTCAAAGCCTCTTGAAGTTCATTTCAAGCTAATTAAAGGTTATAAATACTCTTCCAGTACACCATCAACTATAAATACAACCGAACAACCCGACAACTACTTTACTTCAAATTTTATCACGATAATTCGGACCAAATAGCCAACACCATTTAAAACATTTGAGCCAAGTCTTGAGTTGTAAACACTTCACAAACACATAATCTAAACCAAACAACCAGAAACTAATTTTTGTTTCACATTTTTATGCCTAAAATCAGCCAACTAACATCCCGAGTAACCACATAATAAACAATTAAAAAAAATCTAAGCGCAACGTAATTAAGACGGGATAGGATTTACCTTGTGTGGTGCAGCGATTGAGGCCGCTGAGTGTCTAGTTTCAAGCTAGCTACTCCGACTTTGACTCCGGTTCCAACTCGAAGTATTCCGAGAAGAACAAAAAAAAAGGGAAACTAATTAGAGAACAAGATGAGTAGCAATTGAGAGAAAGTTTTTAGCAAACTTTTCTTGTTGAGTTTGTTGATTGTTTTCTGATGATTAATCATTGCCAATAATGGAAACCCAAGGGTTCCTTTTATAGCCGAAATTGAGGGCTCAAACGGTTCTTTCCAAAAATTCAAAATTTAAATTCTTGGAAAGCCAAATTGCAAAGGGAAATGATGAAATCAGAGAAAGGAAGGAGATATGTCTACCTTTTCAGACTGATTTGAAGGAGAAAGTGACGGGTTGGAGGTGTAGAACTCGGACCCGTTGGATTAAGCTCGTACCCGTCGGATAACACTTTGAATCCGATGGGTCTTCGATTTTCTCCTCTTTTCCGAGGTCTGCAGCCGGCGGTGGGGGAGCTTTACAGCTCTGTTTTGAGATGACAAAAGGGTGAGGGAGAGACATAAAGCTGAGGGGATGGCTACATTGATAGAAAAGTAAAGGAGAGAAGGGTGAAGACCACCGGATTTTGCCATTATCCGGTAGTCTAGCGGCAGGTGGTCTTTTTCGAAGCTGCAAAAATCTCCGAAAAAGGGGAAAAGACAACGTGAGGTGACGGGAGAGGCGTCATCGCCGTTTGCCCGCCGGTACGAAGCAAAATCCGGCGGGTCTTGGAGGTGAGGTGACCAGAAAGGGGTTTGGTTGGGGGGGGGAGGGCTGTCGGTTTTGGTTGAAATGGAGCGATGAAGAGAAAGAGAAGGGGCTAATGGGTGTTAGGATTAGTTTAGGGGTTTTTGGGCCGGGTTAGGAGGTTTGGGCCGGGTTAGGAGGAATTGGGTAGTGGGTTAGGAGGTTTTGGGCCGGGTTAGTTAATTTTTTGGCTGAAAGAAATAAGGATTTGGCCCAAAATTGGTAAATGAATTAGTTTGTAGAAAAATTCGATTTTCCCTAATCGTTTTCTCACTTAATTAATTTAACGATGCTTCTTTCATCCCAATTAATTTTCAATACGTATAGAGTTGACTTAAAAAATAATTTTGATACGCGTAATCGCAATCCTCAATTGATAGAACTGCATTTAGGAAATATTATAGCGATACAACAAAATTTCATTTAGAGTTTGAAATAAAAGTTACTATACTAATATCTTGTTAAAAATGGCGAAAAGAATGAGCTATGAAATATTTTTTGGGGTGACTTTATAAGATACAATATTATTAGTTATTATTATTTCATACATAGAAAGTAAAGGAAATAATATATATTATTATTATTATAAAAGGTAAAGGAAATCATTTTTTTTAAATGATCATTGGTGCCAAAATTTATATAAAACTAATATAAAAATAAGAAAAAATATTATTTTGGAAAAGTCCTCGGGATTATGAAGCATAGAAAAAAATTAATTATGGGAAAAAGGAGAGCCAAAATTGAGTGTCAACAAATGGCATTCCTGAACTCTATATTTGTCACCTCGGGGTCTAGAATTGGGGGGTTAACATTTTGAGCAGCTCGGTGAGGCATGGCAAGACGAGGAGGCATAATCTGAAATGCATAGGTTTTATTAGAAGAGTAATAAAGTTAAACTCTATCGCACAATACTGATCATAAAGAAGTGAAATTTTTCCTAAGACATCTCATAGCTTCCCTCTCATAAATATGGCGCACTTCATACACATGAAAGAGATTATACTCGATGCGGCCTTTAGACACCTTAGGACTCTTGAACCTGATGCTCTGATACCAAGTTTGTCATGCTCCAAGGCTACCGCTCGACATAACATGGGACCCGAGACCACAAGTGCCCTAAGTTCCCCAAGTTAATCCTTGGCTTTAGCATGATGTAACATAACAAGAATAACCATAGCGAAAGCATAAGAGGAGGAGTAAGCATACTAACTCAAACATCAGCATAAAGGATCTAGGAATATCACAATCCGAAACACGAAATCTAGAATAGTTGTCTATGTCTGAAAATCCTCTAAAACCATCATGATGAGTTGCTAGGACAAGACCCCAGCTAACTCTAAGTGCTGAAGAAAAAGAACCTATAAACTAAGCATCATACTATTTCTCAAATAAATAAGGACTCACCAAGTCGAACTAAGTGGCCTGCGAACTCTAGCCACGAGCTTGAGAGTGGGAACCTGTATCTGCATCACCAAAGGATGCAGTGCAAGAATATACGTCAGTACTATAGGATGTAACGAGTATGTGAGACATGCATAAATATGGTAAAAACATGCTTAAAACATAGTTCAAATTGAATGTATGCATAATAAGTGAAATCATAAGTAATATCATACTTTAAGCATAAGGTAAGAAATAGCATAGCATAAGGCTTAAAAACATTTATACAGGAGTTTCTATTAACCAACATAAACCATGATGAGCTACATGGAGTCCAGTGTCATACACCAACACCAAAAAAGGTTGTACTAACTGGCCAAGGTTAGAACCTTATCACAATAGGATCCTGTCATAAGCCATAGAAGGCAACCTACGGTGGCAAAGTAGTTTTGGATTTGGGTTATCTAGAACCCTCATCGCTTGATGCTAAATACTACTCTCAAAACATACATATAGCTCATAACATACTTGTGACATATCTAATGCCAAAATTCTATTTGAAAAGCATAATGACATATCTAATGTCATGCAAATTCAAATCATAAGTCTTAAAGCTTAGCATAGACAAAATTCACCTTTCTTTCTAAATTCATAACTTGAAGAATTTGGCATGCAATTTCATAAAGTACTTGAGATAATAATATCAATGCATGCAAGTTTCCTTAAATCAAGACATGCATGCAAAATTTAGCTAGGGTTAGCCTTCAAATCATGAGATAAATAATCATTTTCAAAACCCATGTGGATCATGAAATTGAACTTAGAATTTGTTTAAGAATCATAAGAAAACACATAATAGAAAAGCCCATGAGAATTGGGTAAGAACCCTAACTTGAAATTCATAAATTCAATTTAGAAGAATTGGGGTTTTAGGCATAAGGGTGTAAGAATCCCCTTATTGAATACCCACATACCTGATTTGAAGCTAGACCAACTAAGAATGAGAAAAATGGAGACTTGGAATTGAATCCCTTGTTATGGAGCTTCAACTTGGAGCTTAAAGGAGTTTTTTCCTCTTTTGGGAGGTGAATGAGGAATAATGAAGGACTTTGGTTAATTGGGGTAGAAACCCTACTAAAAATGGACAAAATAACCTCATTTAAGAGTTAAAAGGATGGGTAATTACAAAAATACCCATGGATAAAATATGGCAAAGAACTGATTTAAAAACTCGGCTTCAGGTTCCACGAGTGAGGTCTACAGATCATAGACTGAATCACGGTCCATGGTTACCTCTCGTTGTTCCTGGCCAAAGTGCTCAGCTACAGATCATGTTCCACGAGTCAACAAGATGGTCTGTAGAATGAACTACGGTCCGTAGATCCATTCGTGGTTTCTGGGGAAACAGTCAGCCCTCAGGTTTGGTTCCACGAGTTGACAGGATGGTCTATAGAATGAACTATGGTCTACAAAGCCCACTCTTGGTTCTCATACCAGAGTCTGATCCTGCAGAACTTTAACCACGAGTTTATTCCGTGGCTCATGGTTCAAACCACGGCCCATGGTTTGGACTCGTAGTTCCTGGAAAGGTTAGATTTTTCAGGGATTCTAAGTTTAAAAGCTAGATCAAATTTTAGGGTGTTACAAATGCCCCTTCAGCTCCAACAAGTCAAATGCCTTCGTCATATTAGTATCAAGAACCTTCAAGACAAGCTCCTACCATCAATACCGGTGAACTTCATCTGGTTGCCACCATCCAACTCGTTTTAATCTGCTGCTTCCACCTTGAAAGTAGCATTAGTTAACCATGGATCCTCAATCTCTGGCTGATTAGGGATCGAGTCCCAGAGAGTTCCAAAGAGAAAGACCTTTAGTCTTCCCACTTTCCTCTTTTGTTTTTTTGTCTTGCTTTACTTTTCTTTTTGCTCTTTTTTTCTTTTTCTTTTATTTGGTCTAATTTACAAATTGGACTTTATAAATAATTTTAGTTCAATAATAGAGGCCCCAAGCCTCAACTCTTTTAATTTAAAAAAACTAATTTTTAACTGAATTATAGCTGAACCGAATTTGTGAGGCATGAATGCATACTAAGTTTATGGGAAAAACTGATGGAAAATACTGAGAAAATCATTACCTCAAGCTGGAACTGAATCAGAAGGAAACATATGAGGGTACTTTGTCATCATGGCTGCTTCTACTTCCCAAGTAGCTCCCTTGACTAATTGATTCCTCCAAAGGACTTTTACCCAAGTGACTTCCTTATTCCTCAACCTATGAACCTGATGGTCAAGAATCTCAACTGGAACTTCTTTATAAAAGAGAGTATCCTTCACGCCCACACTCTCTAATGGCACAACTAAGGCTGGATCACCAATGCACTTCTTCAACAAGGATATATGGAAGACCGGGTGCACCGATGCTAACTCTATGGGAAACTCTAACTCATAAGCCACCTTTCCAACTCTAATCAAAATCCTGTAGGGACCTACATACCGGGGACTAAGCTTCCCCTTCTTACCAAATCTCATCACTTCCTTCATAGGTGAAACCTTTAGAAACACCCAATCATTAACCTCGAATTCTAAGTATCTTCTCCTTACATTTGCATAGGATTTCTGATGACTTTGAGCTGCCTTCAATCTCTCCCTAATGAGTTGAACTTTCTCTATAGTCTCATGTACTGAATTTTTCCCTGTCACTGTTGCTTCACCTACCTCGAACCAAGCGATAGGTGATCTACACCTCCACCTATAAAGTGCCTCATACTGGGCTATCTGAATGCTGGAATGAAAGTTGTTATTATAGGAAAACTTTATAAGAGGCAAGTGATCATACCAATTTCCCTTGAAGTTGATCACACATACCCTCAACATATCCTCTAAGGTCTAGATGGTACGCTCCACCTGGCCATCTATCTGTGGATAAAAAGTTGTGCTGAGATTCACCTGTGTACTAAGACCTTTCTGAACTGACTTCCAAAACTGGGATGTAAACTGGTTACCTCAATATAAAATGATAGACAAGGAAACCCCATGCAATCTAACCAACTCACAACATATAGCCTGGCATAGTCCTCAGTTGAATCAGTAGTCTTGACAGGCAAAAAGTGGGTTGTCACCCTATCTACTATCACCAAAATAGATTCATGCTATCGGCGAGTACGAAGTAAGCCTGTAATAAAGTCCATATTGATGACTTCCCACTTTTAAGTAGGAATGTCAATATCCTGAGTCATACCACCAGATCGCTGATGTTTTACCTTTACTTGTTGACAGTTAGGACACTTAGCCACAAAATTTGCAATATCCCTTTTCATGTCATTCCACCAATAGACTTTCTATAGGTCACGGTACATCTTGGTGGCACCAGGATGGATAGAATATCTGGAGCTATGAGCCTCTACTGAAATTTGTTTCCTCAACTCATCCACATTAGGGACACACAACTGATCCTGGTATCAAAGCACCATCTTCTCCTAGGGAGAAAACCTCTACTTTTGGCTGATGGGCAACACCTTTCAACTAATGCAAGATAGGATCACTGTCTTTTTTCTCCTTCACCTCAAATACCAAAGAAGATTCTGACCCATTCTGAACTATAACACCACCATCTGTTGAGTCTGTATGGCAAACCCCTAAATGAGCAAGGCTATGAACATCCTTAGCTAGCTCTTTCTTTGTTTCTTTAACCTGTGACACACTACCCACATACAGTCTACTAAATGTGTCAACCATTATATTTTCCTTACCCATTTGGTAAAGCACACTCATGTCATATTCCTTAAGAAGCTCAAGTCACCTTCTCTGATGAAGATTTATCTCCTTCTAAGTAAACACATACTAGAGGCTCTTATGGTTAGTAAACACATCCACATAGATATTATACAAGTAGTGTCTTCAAATCTTTAAGGCAAAAACAATTGTTGCTAACTCAAGATCATGAGTCGGGTAGTTCTTTTCATGAATCTTAAGTTGTCTAGCGGCATAAGCGATGATCTTACCATGCTGTATCAAAACACAACATAATACAACTCTAGATGCATCACAATACACAACAAAACCATCTGATACCTCTGGTAGAGTCAAAACTGGGGTTGTGGTCAATCTAGACTTCAATTCCTGGAAGTTATTTTCACATTCATCTGACCATCGAAACTTAATCTTTTTGGGAGCCAACCTAGTCAGTGGAGCATCTATAGAAGAAAAACCCTTAAAAAATCTCCTATAGTAACTAGCCAAACCCAAAAAGCTCCTAATGTTTATCGGAAAGGTGGGTCTAAGCTATCTCTTCACTGCCTTTATTTTATGTGAATCTACTCGAATGCCCTCCTAAGACACCACATGACTCAGAAAAGCAACAGACTGTAATCAGAAATCACACTTAATGAACTTGGCAAATAACTAATGATCCTTAAGATTTTGTAGCACAACCCTCAGATGGTTTTCATGCTCCTCCTCACTCTGAGAATAAACAAAGATGTCATATATACAGACAATGAAGAACATATCCAAGTACTTCTTGAACACCCTATTCATCAAATCCATAAAAACTTAAGGAGCATTAGTTAGTCTAAAAGACATAACCACAAGTCATAGTGACCATACCGAGTTCTGAAGGCTGTCTTTAGAATGTCACACTTTCTAACTCTGAGCTGATGATAACTGAATCTAAGGTCAACCTTGTAGAAATAATTGGCACCCTGAAGTTGGTTGAACAAGTCATCGATCCTACAGATGAGATACTTATTCTTAATGGTGACCTTGTTCAACTGATGGTAGTCGATGCACATTCTGAGATAACCATCTTTCTTGCATACAAAGAGAACTGGAGCACTCCACGGAGAGATGTTGGGTCTGATGAAACCTTTGTTTAGGAAGTCTTTTATCTGATCTTTCAACTTCTTAAGTTCAGCTAGAGCCATTCGGTAAGGAGGAATAAATATGGGATATGTATCTAGAAAAAGGTCTATCCCAAAGTCGATCTCCTGTTTAGGAGGAACTCTGGGCAAATCATCAGGAAATACTTCTTGGAACTCACTGACTATTGGAACTGACTGGAGAGATGAGACCTTAAACTTCAAATCCTTAACCCAAACTATGTGGTAGACATACCCTTTTGAGACCATCTTTCTAGCTTTGAGGTAAGATATAAAATGACCCTTTGATGTTGAAGGACTACCCTGACATTCTAAGACAGGCTCGTTTGAAAATTCAAATTTTATAACTCTAGTTCTATAGTCGACTGAGGAATAACATGCATCTAGCCTATCTATGCCAAGGATGATCTCAAAATTCATCATAGCTAGCTCTACTAATTCTGCTGAATTGACTCTATGAAGGACTGAGCTTGGACAATTTTTGTATACCATCTTAGCTAAGTCTGACTCCCCAATTGGAGTGGAAACTGAGAAGGGTTTTAAGAGTTTTTCGGGACTGACTTTGAATTTGCATGAAATATGTGGGGTCACAAAAGATAGTGCAGCTCCTGGGTCTAGTAAAGCATAAACATCAAGAAAGAAGACTTGTAAGATACCAGTGACTATGTCTGATGAACTCTCCTAATCTTGGTGGGATGATATGGCATAAAGATGATTTTGACGCTAACCGCCACCTGTACAAGAAGAAGTATCATGCTAAACTGTGTGACCTGCTGGAGCTACTGAAGTAGTGGTCTGAGCTCGATTACCTCCCTGTCCCTTCCTGGTGGAGGGGTACTTATTCAACCTATGGCCAAGCTGACCACACCCAAATCACCCCTCTCTGCCAGCAAAACACTTACCTAAATTATTCTTACCACACTTAGGGCATGTTGGGAAAGTGTGGTTACCTAAAACACTACCCTATGACTTAGAGCCTGATTCCCTACCTGCCTGATCATGCCTAGGTTTGGGTGACTAAGTAGGAGCAATAGATGACGATGGCACTGGTCCTAATGACCTCTTCTGAAATAAAGACCAGTTCCCACCTCCGGATCTCTAATGACTGAAACCTGAATCTTATGCCCTTTCCCTCTTATTCTCCCTTGCCCTCTCTTTCAATTTATCTTTCTTAATTTGTTGATCATGGGTCATGATCTTGGAGATATCCATATCCCCCAACAATATAGTCTTAATACATTCCTTCTTCACCAATTCGGATATTCTAGAAACAAACTTACTCATCTGGGACCTCGGCTCGGCTACCATTACTAGAGCATATATGGAGAGTTGAGTAAACTTCAACCCATACTCCTGCACAGACATGGATCCCCACCTTAAATTTATGAATTCCTCTGCATAAGCGTCCCTCAACTCTCTAAAGAAGAACCTATCCATAAAAGCTCCAACAAAATAGTCCCAAGTCATAAGAGCTGCATTCCTGTCCTTACCTTTCATTCACTGAGTATGCTAAATGTGAGCTACATCCTTGAGCTAGTAGAAAGTTGTAACACCCCGGAATTTGATTCAACTTTTTAAGTTAAAAATATCTAAAAAAATTCAAACTTCTAGGAACTATGGGTCCAAACCACGGATTGTGTTTCAAACCATGGCCGTGGAATGGAGTCATGGTTTGTCTTCTGCTGGTTCAGTCTCTGGTCTGAGAACCACGAGTTGGACCTATAGACCCTGGTTCAGTCTATGGCCTATCCTGTCCACTCGTGGAATCAGATTAGAGGACTCACAGGTCCCCTAGGAATCACGAGTGGATTCTACGGTTCGTCATGTTGATTCGTGGAATTTGATCCAAGGTCAGCCAAGTTCTCCAGGAACTACGAATAGGTCTACGGACCGTAGATATTTCTATGGTCCATCTTGTTGACTCGTAGAGTCAGATCTGTAGCCTGCCATTTTGGCCAGGAACCACGAGAGGTAACCACGGTCCGTGGTTTAGTCTACGGTTCATAGACCTCACTCGTGGAACCTAAAGCTGAGCTTGTATTCAGTTCTTTTCCAGATTTTACCCAGGGGTATTTTTGTGATTACCCACTCTTTCAACTTCTAAGTGAGGTCATTTTGACAATTTTTAAAAGGATTTTATTCCCTAATAGCCTAAACTCTTTCAATTCTAAGAAATTTTATTCCCTAATAGCCTAAATTCCATTTCTTTTCATCTTAGATCAAGCTAGATTCTCTAAGGTATATGGGTATTCAATAAGGGATTCCTTTCACTCTTATGCCCAAAAACTCGTGATTTTTACCTTAATTTATGGATTTATGAAATTAGGGTTCTTAACCAATTTGGAGGAAAATTTATAAGCTCAGTTTTAAAGATTCAATTCATGATTTCTCATTACTTATCTATGATGTATTCGAGGTTTCTTAATTGATTTCAAAATCCCATGTATTAAAGATAATTTCTAGCATGATTCTATTGAATTGCATGATTTCTAGTGAAAATTGGCATGTTAGATAACATGGCCTTATGTATTAAGAAATTGCATTTTTAATTCTTCAAGTTATGAATTTAGAAAGAAAAGTACATTTTGAATTATGGTTATGCTAAGTTTTAAGGATTTTGAAGCATGAATTGCATGACATTAGATATGTCTTTATGATTTATGAAAGGTTTGGCATCTAGATATGTCTACCTAAGCTATGTGAATTGCATGGTATTAGATTATACCCTTATGCTTTTCAAACAGAATTGACATTAGATTATGCCACAAGATATATGAGCTATAATATATATTTTGGGAGTAGTATTTAGCACCGAGTTAGATCGGGTAAGATTGCCCTTAGTCCCAAAACTACGTGCCACCATAGGTGCCCTCTGTGGCTTATGATAGGATCCTGATATGATAAGGTTCTAACTTTGGCCAGTTAGGACAATATTTTTTGGTGTGGCTGTATGATACTGGACTCCATGTAGCTCATCATGGTTTATGTCAGTTAAGAGAAACTTCTCTATGAAGATTTATGACTTATGCTTTTCTATTTCATGTTTTAAGCTTTAAACTATGAGATTTACTTATGATGCTTTCCTATGCACGAACTCAGTTTTAGTTATGTTTTAAGTATGTTTTTACTATGTTGATGCATTTCTCATATATTTAGTACATCCTATAGTACTGATGCATATCTTGCGTTGCATCCTCTTGATGATGCAGATCTAGGTCCTTTTCATCAAGCTCGTGGCTAGGTGACACTGGATATCCAGATAGTTGTTGGTGAGTCATCATTCTTTGAGGACTAGTATCAGTCTGGTTGTTTTATTCATCTTTCCTTTAGATTCTTGAGTTAGTTGGGGTCTTGTCCCATCAACTCATATGACAGTTTAGAGGCTTCATACATGGCTATACTTGTATCCCGTTGTTGGATTGTTATTTCTTAGACCTTGTTCTTATTTAAGTTATGGTTGCCTATCTTCATTTAGTATGCTTTCGCTATGTTTCTTGTATTGATTTGAGTATGCTATGACCAAGGGTTAACTTGGGGCACTTATGGTCCTGGGTCCCGTATTATGTCTAGGGAGTAGCCTCAGGGCGTGACAAACTTGGTATCAGAGCCTCAGGTTCAAGAGTCCTAGGGTGACTAAAGCCGCATCGAGTAGAGTCTCTTTCATATGTGTGAAGCACGCCACACTTATGAGAGAGAAGCTATGAGGTGTCTTAGGGAAAACTTCACTCCTTTCTTGATTAATATCGTGCAATAGAGTTTAACTCTATTAATCCTCTAATCCATTCTTTATGCATTTCAGATTATGCCTCCTCGCCATGCTCCTCGCCATGCTCCTCGCCGGGTTACTGCCTGAAATTTTAACCCTCCGATTCTAGACCCCGAGGTCACAAATGTGAAGTTCAGAAATGTTATTCATATGCTAGCCTATACTATGGCCACTCAGGCCAATCAGCAGGCTCCTATCCCCATCCACCCTCAAGGTGGTGTAGCAGCTCGAGTCTGAGACTTCGTTCGTATAAACCCACCTGAGTTCTGGGGTTCAAAAGTTAGTGAGGATCCACAAAATTTCTTGGCTGAGGTAAAGAAAATATTTGGAGTAATGCAAGTTGTTGGTGTAGAGGGTGTTAAGCTAGCCTCCTATCAACTCAAGGACGTGGCTCATATTTGGTTCACTCAATGGAAAGATGCTAGCGCTAGGGATGTGGTCCCTATAATTTGGGAATGTTTTGAGAAGGCTTTTCTTGACCGGTTCTTCCCGAGGGAGTTGAGGCAAGCTAAGGCTGAAGAATTCATGAATTTGAGGCAAAGTTCCATGACGGTTTAGAAGTATGGGTTGAAGTTCACCCAGCTTTCTAGGTATGTTCCTTCCATGGTGGCTGACCCGTGAGATAAGATGAGTATGTTTATGGAGTATCAAATTTGGTGAAAAAAGAAAGTAGGTCCGCGATACTTTTGGGTGACATGAATATTTCTCGACTTATGACTCATGCCCAACAGATCGAGGGAGACAAGTTGAGGGAGATGGAAATGGAGAACAAGAGGGTTAGATCAGAGGGTTCAGGTATTGGCCATCATAGGTCTAGAGGAGGACATCGCTCTTTGTTTCAAAGAGATCATCAAGGCCCATTCATTCTTCAGCTAGTGCTCCTACCCAGGTCCCCAGGCCTCATCATGATTAGACTGGTAGAGAATCTAGTTTCTATTCACAAGGGAGTGTTGCAAAGGGGACTACTTACCCTTCTTGCAACAAGTGTGGTAAAAGTCATCCTGGTAAGTGTTTTACTGGTTCAGGTGGATGCTTTGGGTGTGGCCAGGTTGGACACAAGATTAAGGACTGCCCTTCATCTAAGAAGGGACATGTAGGTAGCAGGACTCAGTATTCCCTAACAGCCCCAGGAGGTCGACCAGCCCAGCAGGGTGCTACTTCTAGTTCTAGTGATCAGCACTAAAACTGCCTTTATGCCATGTCCTCACGCCAGGACCAGGAGAGTTCACCGGATGTTATTACTGGTATGTTGAAAGTCTTTTCTCTTGAAGTGTATGCATTAGTGGACCCCGGTGCCTCTTTATCTTTTGTGACTCCTTATGTTGCTTGCAAGTTCGTAATTAGTCCTGATCAGCTTTTAGAACCCTTTTGTGTTTCTACTCCTGTTGGTGAGTCAGTCCTAGCCAAAAGAATCTACCAAAATTACCTTATCTCAGTCCTCCATAGTGTCACTTCAGCGGATCTAGTTGAGTTGGAGATGACTGGTTTTGATATTATTATTGGTATGGATTGGTTGTATGCATGTTATGCCTCAGTTTATTGTCGTACTCGAGTCATCAGTTTCAAGTTTCTAAATCAACCTGTCTTAGAGTGACAAGGTAGTCTTCCATCCTCGAAAGGTCATTTTATATCTTATCTTAAGGCTAGAAGATGATTTACAAGGGTTATGTTTATCATATAGTTTGCTTTATGGACACGGAGTCTGAAACCCCATCTATCCAGTCAGTTCCTGTTGTGAATGAGTTTCTAGAAGTGTTTCCCAAGGATTTACCCGGAGTCCCTCCTGAGCAGGAGATCGACTTTGGAATAGATCTTCTCCCATATACGCATCCTATCTTTATTCCTCCCTATAAGATGGATCCCGCGAAGCTTAAGGAATTGAAAGATCAGTCGAAAGACCTCCTTGATAAGGGTTTTATTCGACCCAACATCTCTTCATGGGGTGTATCGACTACCATCAGTTGAATAAGGTCACAATCAAGAATAAGTATCCCATTCCTAGGATTGATGACTTGTTCGATCAGCTTCAGGGTGCCAAATATTTCTCCAAGATCAACTTTAGGTCTAGTTATCATCAGCTTCGTGTTCGAGAGTGTGACATTCTAAAGATAGCCTTCAGAACTCGATATGGTCATTATGAATTTGTGGTTACGACTTTTGGTCTAACAAATGCTCCCGCAGCTTTTATGGATTTGATGAATCATGTGTTTGATACGCCTAAATTACGACTCCAATTATGAAGCCTAAGCGGTTGTCATCAAATATAGAACCCAACAGAGGTTGGGGTCGATCCCACAGGGAATAAGGTGCAAATTAAGTCGTTAGTGAATTAGATAACTAATAATCAATAGTTTCTGGTAAATGAAGGGTTTGTGTGATCAATATTTGAACAATGAAAATAATAAGTTACGAGTTTCAACGAGTATTAATCAATATGAGAATGAACTAGGGAAGTGTTCACCATGACGTCGTAACAATTTTGACTCAAAGCTTAACCGGGTTCTTTCTATATGTATATCACGATGTGATTGAATTAATGGTATCATCTAAACGTTTCTCAACCAAATAGACGAATTTCCTTTTCAATTCTCTCGAACTTGAAAAGGTGAAATTTCTTATTTCAATCCTAAACATCAAGTAGATTAATCTAGTTACAGCATTAATCATAAGATGAGAGTTGGTAGTCTCGAATCCTCGTAGTTAATCAAATTTCTCGATTTTAATCTCTTTGTTCAAGCAAATCAAACCTAGGTATGTTCTAATGTTTGCAACCATTAGAAAACGTGAATAACGAATGAATCACCACGACAACATATAAATTTAACCCAATGCTACTCAGAATCTATATTGCTACTTTTGCCATGGCTCCCACAACCCTAGTTGTGGGAAATTAGATACTCATGCTATTAGAGAAAAAGAAAATAATAGTGTTCATAATATAAAGAAAAAGATCTTACAATAGATGAACACAAGCTTCTAGTTTTCCAAGAACAAGCAACCAATAATTTCCAAGAACAATGGAGGAAGAAGAAGAATACGTTGGTGTCGTATTTTTCCTCTCAAAAAGTCATCCCAATTACTCTCTAGAAATATTTGGTAATGAATAATAAAATAACCCTAACACAGGGTATTTATAGTAGTCCAGGAAATAAAGTCCAAAAATAGAATTTTTGGAATCCCGCGTCGCGTTGACGGGTCGCCTGACGGGCTGTCAAGCATGTGACTGGCCGTCAAGTGAACCGTCACTCTTAGGCAGTGGCTGAACTTCGACTGTCAAAGCTTGAAGGCTTCCCTGACGGTCCGTCAGGTCTGTGAAGAGCCGTCAAGCCATCCGTCGCCACTATCCAGTGAATTGTTTTGGTAAGTCGTTGGGCCTGAGACGACTTGCTGGAAAATTCTGGTAAGTCGTCCGCCCAGTGATGACTTGCTAGTAAATTGACTGTTTAGCTTGACGGTTGGTGTGACGACTCATCAAAGCCTTGACGATTCGTCAAGTGAGTCGTCACACTAACAAGTAGAGCCCTTTAGTGTCAAAAATCCATCTTTTTCAGTTTTGGTTCACGTTCCTGCAAGTTAAACATAAAACCCATCAAAAACAACAACGGTTGCTTGAAAACTCACGATTATTCTTAGTTAAAGGAGTCAAATATGTCGTAGAACGCCGACATATCAACACCCTCAACTTAAAACGTTCGCTTGTCCTCAAGCAACATGACAACAAAAACAAAAAGATGACTCAACTAAGAAAACAAACACGTGTCACTAGCAAATCATGGCCATTCAACAACTTATTAAATTTAAATCAAGCCCCCCCGATAACACACAAATGTATGAAATGCTAACTTGTAAGGATCCAAACATGTCATTCCGATATGATAGAATATTCTACATACACACACAACAGCTATCCCAACAGTCAATAGATAATACAGAAATCTCGGTGCCCTCACCACAAAGAAGTCCCACACACAAGATTTGGGACTAGGTAAGTCGCTCACACTCACAAACGATTTCAAACAATGCACATGCGATGCCATAAGCTTCCCCTTGCTATCCTATTTCAGTTTTTCAGATAGCCGCTCAGGATCACTACAGGACTTATTTTGGCTTGTAATGTATCTTTGGGTGCAGGTAGGATACATTTAGGGGTTAGTGACTAAGCCCTCCTTGGAATCACCGACCTACTATTTCCACTTAACTTTTCTTCGTCCATCCTTATTCACCTTTTTATTCCCTTCTTTCTAGCTACAGGTGCAACCTCTTTATTTTGACATTTCTTTTTCATCTCTTTTTCGTTTCTTTTTCTTTCTTTTCTTAGGCACACACCCAAAATTTTCATTTTATCCACAACCAATCTTATCCATCCTATTTTTCTTATCATTTACCTCTATAGTAGCCACCCTCAACTTAGGCTGATTGCCTGAGTTGAGGTGCACGATGTCCAAGGAAGGACCAGCGCTAAAATAGGGATTCAAAGTTAAAAAGAAACGGTGACAGGTTATTGAAAGAATAGGGTCAATTATGGATCAAACAGGGATCAAAGGGATTATTTGCATTTGGAAGTGGACTGCACACAAAAAAGGGCCTGTGATCCTTTTCTAAGCAACTAACTTCAATCCTAACAAAATAGACTGGGCAAGTTCTAGATGCATGCACAGAGTAAGAGTTTATAACAATAAGCTCACACACACTTGGCACCAAGAAACCATACCACTACCAACTATCAAAACAACAGTTCAGCTTAAGCACAATTATTACAATCACATCCATTCAATGACATTCAAGGATCCAGAACAGTCAATCATTTCAAACATACGTACAAAATCAACTTTTTCAGAGGGGGCTCCTTTTAGTTCAACTTTCAAAAATCCATGCTTGCTATAGACACCAAAACACAACACAGACAAAATTTAAAATGACAACCTAAACATGTCGGTTCTACTAGATAGCACACCGAGGGAAAAGAAACACGGCAACAAAAACCCTCGGTGGTGAAAGACTCACAGGTATTCCAACACCCTCAACTTAGACTCATGCATTGTCCCTAATGCATACATGTGAAAGCTAAAACTGTGAGAGAAAGGAATACCTGTGAAGCCCATAGGACTCAGAGTCTGGCATGATGTTGGAGACCGCCAGGGTCTCCAAAGCATGAGCAATCATTGGAATAGGTGCAAGCGACATCATCCTGTTGAGCTCCAACTTTCTCTTTTATCGGCTCCTCAGTTAGTCGAGACAACTTCTTTACTCTTTCTAACTCTTTCTCTTTGCTGGTTCTCTTGCGGTGTTTTCTTTTCCTTGATTTGTTCTCACCGCCTTCCTCTATAGGTTTCTCTTCTTGCGATCCCAACACCATTCTCATAACAGCTACGATCTCAACAAAACCCTTCTCCTCAATATGCACATCCGTAGGGGCTTCATCAATAACATTAATAACCGAGACCACCTTCATGTCTCTTGGTGGCTTCATTAATTTACACACATCAAAGTTGACCAATTCATTGTTTAATCTGAATGTCAGTTTGTTTCTTTCCATCAACCAACACTCTTGCAGTGGCTAACAATGGTCGTCCCAAGATTATGGGAACTTCAAAGTCCACTTCGCAATCTAAGATTACAAAGTCAGCTGGGAATATAAACTTACTAACCTTTACCAGCACATCAGACAATATTCCCACCGGTCGCTTTACTGAACGGTCAGCCATTAACACCCTCATGGTAGTTGGTTTAGGAGCTCCCAAATCAAATTATTTATAGACTGCTAGCGGCATCAAGTTGATGCTAGCACCAAGATCACATAAGGCTTTTTCAAAGTTGAATTTCCCAATAGTACAGGGAACAGTAAAAGCACCTGGATCTTCCTTCTTTTCCACTAACAATCTTGAAGAAATAGCACTGCAGTGGTGGAGGTTATCTTCTGGTTCAAAGCTCACTGACCTCTTCTTGGTAATCAAGTCCTTCATGAACTTGGCATATCTGGGCATTTGTTTAAGAGCGTCCACCAGTGGGATGTTTACTGATATCTACTTGAGCATGGTCATGAAATTTAGGAACTTGCTATCTTCCACTTTCTTCTTCAACCGTTGTGGGAAAGGAGGCGGTGGCCGAGGCATCATAGTTGGAAGTTTTTCAACTTCCTTGATTTTATCCGTGAGCACTTGAGTATCATCCTCTACCACAACGGGTTTTTCAACAGATACTCTCACACCCTCATCGACCATATTTTCAGCATCTACTAACTCATCTTCCTCAGCAACATTACCTTTATGAGTCTGAATTACCGGATGTGATTCCGATAATATTTTACCGCTTCTCATAGTGATCGCCATACAACTCCCATCATTTCTAGGGTTTTGAATGGTGTCACTCGGCAAGGTACCTGTCTTCCTTTGATTTAGAGACGCTGAGATTTGTCTCACTTGCTGCTCTAATTGCTTGATCGAGGTGGAATGTGAATCCACTACCTGACTCATTGCTGATAATTCAGTCCTCATCTCCTTTACCCTGGAGTCAGTCGATTCTACCTTCAACAGCATCTTAGCCATCATATTCCCTAGTTTGGACATCCCTGACTCATTGCTAGCTTTGTCACAATTCCCAGGTGGTATGTATAATCCACCTCTATCGTCTTTGCTCCTCCAATCACCTTGTTCTCGACTCTTATAACCTGGCTTTTCATAGTAATTGTTCCGACCTTGGTTTCCTTGGCCATAAGCTTGGAAACCACCCACATAATTTGCCTTCTCATCAAATTCAAACTCTGCTGCTCTACCTTGGGAACCCACAGCTTTCATTTTCTCCATACTTCCTAACAACAAATGTTTTGTCAGTAGGTCCATTTGCATTTTCAGATGGGCCATATCTTGGTCCCGCTCTTTCTCTTTCCTGCGTTGTTCTGCTGACATACCGACTGCATAAGTACTAGCAGCTACCTCTATCCCGTGTATGCCAAGCCCTATTGGTTTTAGTGAGCCGGTCCAAAATAGTTGTGGCATCGATAAAGGTAAGACCCATAAATTCTCCACCTGCTGCATTATCCAGTGTCGGCTTGGTAGCCGAATTCAGTGCCCTGTAGAATGTCTGCATCAAAAAATTGTCGGTCAACTGATGGTTTGGGCATTGTGTCAGCTTTTTCGTGAACCGCAACCAGGTCCATGTAAAGCCTCATGAGGTTGTTGTCTGAAGTTGCTAACTTCATCCCCCAATTGTATCATCCTAGAGGGAGGAAAGAACCTTTCTAGGAAAGCTCCTTTCAATTCTCCCCAGGTTGTGATAAAGTCGGGGGTTAGCTCTATCAACCATAATGCTGCCTCATCAGACAGAGACAATAGAAATAACCTGAGCCTGATCGTTGTCTGACTTACTCCAGGCAATTCGAAAGACTTGCAGATACCCACAAAATTCATCAGGTGTCGATTTGGATCATCACCAGCAACACCACGGAACAGTCCCTTTAAGTTCAACAGCTGGAGCATTGTGCTAGTAATATTGAACTTGGCTCCAGGCGATAGCGGAGGAAGCGCAATAGCGCCCGTGGCACCAACTCTATCTAAGTCGATATCCTCATCATCATCCAAAGCAAATTGCCTTGGTTGCTGTCGACCTCTACCCCTCTACTGCTGCCTTTGGTTTGCGGGGGCTATATTTTCAACAGGCTCCGCAGCTCTACCATCACCCGTTGCAGCCTCATCATCCAGCCTAACATCGTCCTCAATATCATCAACATTTACGTGTTGTTGGGCCTACTGAGCTGCAGCTAGTCTTGTTGCCTCTTGTTGTTGTGCATTCATGGTTCGCCTTAATGTTCTAGCAAGCTCGGAATTGTAAGGTAATGTTGATTCACCCGAGAGCCGGGTACTTGGCATGCACAACTAAGTACCCTGTAACAAACAAAAACAACAAATAAATGTAAAAGCAGGAAATATGACTAAGAGTCAAATAAACACACCGGACTTAATAAACAACCGTATTCTCTGGCAATGGTGCAAAAATTTGATACGCCCAAATTACGACTCCAATTATGAAGCGTAAGCGGTCGTCAGCAAATATAGAACCCAACAGAGGTTGGAGTCGATCCCACAGGGAATAAGGTGCAAATTAAGTCGTTAGTGAATTAGATGACTAATAATCAATAGTTTCCGGTAAATGGGGGGTTTGTGTGATCAATATTTGAACAATGCAAATAATAAGTTACTAGTTTCAACGAGTATTAATCAATATGAGAATGAACTAGGGAAGTGTTCACCATGGCATCGTAACAATTTCGACTCAAAGCTTAATCGGGTTCTTTCTATATGTATATCACGATGTGATTGAATTAATGGTATCATCTAAATGTTTCTCAACCAAATAGACGAATTTCCTTTTCAATTCTCTCAAACTTGAAAAGGTGAAATTTCTTATTTCAATCCTAAACATCAAGTAGATTAATCTAGTTACAATATTAATCATAAGACGAGAGTTGGTAGTCTCGAATCCTCGTAGTTAATCAAATTTCCCGGTTTTAATCTCTTTGTTCAAGCAAATCAAACCTAGGTATGTTCTAATGTTTGCAACCATTAGAAAACGTGAATAACGAATGATTAACACGTGACAACATATAAATTGAACCCAATGCTACCCGGAATCTATATTGCTACTTTTGCCATGGCTCCCACAACCCTAGTTGTGGGAAATTAGCTACTCATGCTATTAGAGAAAAAGAAAATAATAGTGTTCATAATATAAAGAAAAAGATCTTACAATAGATGAACACAAGCTTCTAGTTTTCCAAGAACAAGCAGCCAATAATTTCCAAGAACAATGGAGGAAGAAGAAGAATACGTTGGTGTCATATTTTTCCTCTCAAAAAGTCATCCCAATTAGTCTCTAGAAATATTTGGTAATGAATAATAAAATAACCCTAACACAGGGTATTTACAGTAGTCCAGGAAATAAAGTCCAAAAATAGAATTTTCGGAATCTCGCGTCGCGTTGACGGGTCGCCTGACGGGCCGTCAAGCATGTGACTGGCCGTCAAGTGAACCGTCACTCTTAGGCAGTGGCTGAACTTCGACTGTCAAAGCTTGAAGACTTCCCTGACGGTCCGTCAGGTCTGTGATGAGCCTTCAATCCATCCGTCGCCACTATCCAGTAAATATTTCTGGTAAGTCGTTGGGCCTGTGACGACTTGCTGGAAAATTCTGGTAAGTCGTCCGCCCAGTGACGACTTGCTAGTAAATTGACTGTTTAGCTTGACGGTTGGTGTGATGACTCATCAAAACCTTGATGATTCGTCAAGTGAGTCATCACACTAACCAGTAGAGCCCTTTAGTGTCAAAAATCCATCTTTTTCAGTTTTGGTTCACGTTCCTGCAAGTTAAATATAAAACCCATCAAAAACAACAACGGTTGCTTGAAAACTCACGATTATTCTTAGTTAAAGGAGTCAAATATATCGTAGAAAGCCGACACATTAGTGTTCAAGAAGTATTTGGATATGTTTGTGATTGTGTTCATTGATGATATTCATATTTATTCTCGGAGTGAGGAGGAGCATGCGAACCATTTGAGAGTGGTATTTCAAACTCTCAAGGATCGGCGGTTATTTGCTAAGTTTAGCAAATATGAGTTTTGGATGCAGTCTGTTGCTTTTCAGGGTCATATTGTGACTAGAGATGGTATTCGAATTGATTCTCAAAAGATTGAGGCAGTAAAGAACTGTACTAGACCCACTTCCTTGTCTGATATTAGGAGTTTTTTGGGTTTGGCTGGTTACTACAGGAGATTTGTGGAAGGGTTTTCTTGCATTGCTGTCCCATTAACTCGGTTGACTCAGAAGAAGGTTAAATTTTAGTGGTCTGATCTATGTGAGAAGAACTTCAGAAATTGAAGACTAGGTTGACTACAACTCCTGTATTGACCCTACCCAAGGGTTCGGGTGACTTTGTGGTGTATTGTGATGCTTCTAGGATTGGTTTGGGTTGTGTGTTGATGCAGCATGGTAAGGTGATTGCTTATGCTTCTAGACAGTTTAAGATTCATGAGAAGAACTACCCTACTCACGATCTTGAGTTAGCGTCCATAGTTTTTGCTTTAAATATTTGGAGACATTACTTGTATGGTGTATATATGGATGTGTTCACCGATCATAAGAGTCTTCAGTACCTGTTCACTCAAAGGGAATTGAATCTCCGTCAAAGGAAATGGCTTGATCTTCTTAAGGATTATGATATCAGTGTGCTTTACCATCCAGGTAAGGCCAATGTCGTGGTGTATGCACTTAGTAGATTGTCCATGGGTAATGTGTCTTCGGTTGAGGACGGGAAGAAGGAATTGGCTAAGGATGTTCATCGACTTGCCCGATTAGGAGTTCTCCTTATGGATTCGATTGAAGGTGGTGTTATTGTTCAGAATGGTTCCGAATCATCTTTGATAGCTGAAGTGAAAGAAAAGCAAGACAGTGATCCTATTTTGCACCAGTTGAAGGGTGCAGTTCTTCAGCAAAGGGTAGAGGTTTTCTCCCAAGGGGGAGATGGTATGCTTTGATATCAGGGTCAATTGTGTGTCTCGGATATAGATGGGTTGAGACAGTGGATTTTGATAGAGGCTCATAGCTCCATGTATTATATTTACCCCGGTGCCACCAAGATGTACCGCGACCTATAGAAAATCTATTGTTTGAATGGCATGAAGAGGGACATAGCATGTTTTGTGGCTAAGTGTCTCAACTATCAGCAAGTGAAGGTAGAGCATCAACGAATGGATGGTATGACTCAGTATATTGACCTTCCTATTTGGAAGTGGGAAGCGATAAATATGGATTTCATTACTGGTTTGCCTCGTACTCAAAGGCAACATGATTCGATTTGGATGATTGTCGACCGAATGACTAAGTCATCCCACCTTTTGGATGTTAAGACTATGGATTCAGCGGATAACTATGCCAAACTCTACATTCGGGAGATAGTCAGATTGCATGGTGTTCCATTGTCTATCATTTCATATAGGGGTACTCAGTTTACATCCCAGTTTTAGAAGTCATTTTAGAAAGCTCTTGGTACTCAAGTTAAGCTTAGTATAGCTTTTCACTCTCAGATAGATGGCCAGGCAGAGCGTACTATTCAGACTTTGGAGGATATTTTGAGAGGTTGTGTGATTGATTTCAAAGGTAGTTGGGATGATCACTTACCTTTTATCGAGTTTGCCTACAACAACAGCTTCCATTCTAGCATCCAGATGGCTCCTTATGAGGCACTTTATGGGTGGAGGTGGAGGTATCCTATTGGTTTGTTTGAAGTAGGTGAGGCAACCTTCATTGGTCCAGATTCATTTCATGAGACTATGAAGAAGGTTCAGCTTATTAGGGAAAGACTGCAGACCGCTCAGAGTCGACATAATTCATATGCAGATATGAGGAAAAGAGAGTTGCAATTTGAGGTCGATGATTGGGTATTTCTGAAAGTGTCACCCATGAAGGGTGTTATAAGGTTTGGTAAGAAAGGGAAGCTTAGTCCTCCCCTATATAGGTCCTTATCGTATTTCGAGGAGAGTTGGTAGTGTTGCTTATGAGTTGGATTTGCCATCGGATTTAGAAGAGGTTCATCTAATTTTTCATATTTCCTTGTTGAAGAAGTGTGTTGGTGATCTAACCTTGATTGTTCCTTTGAAAGATGTGAATGTCAAGGATAGCCTTACTTACGAAGAAGTTCCCGTGGATATTCTTGATCGTCATATTTGGAAGTTGAGAAACAAAGAAGTCACTTCGGTAAAGGTCCTTTGGAGAATCAGCTAGTTAAGGGAGCTACTTGGGAAGCAGAAGAAGCCATGAAAGTCAAGTACCCTCTCTTTCCTTCTGATTCAGTTTCAGCTTGAGGTAATAGTTTCCTCCTTAGTATGTCCCTCCAACTCTATTCCATCAGTTTCTCTCATGATCCTAGCATGCATTCATATTTTCTGAAGTTAGTTCTATCATGTTTTAAGTTGAAGAGCCCAGTTTTCATGTTTATTCTTCAGTTTTCCAGTTTTGTTGCTTGGTTGAGCTATTTTCTCTCCAATTTTCCTTGCTTAGTCTTTATTTGGGGATGAATGATCTCAAGGGGGAAATATTTTAACACCCCAGAATTTGATTCAGCTTTTTAAGTTAAAATCTCTGAAAATTTTCAAACTTCAAGGAACTACGGATCCAAACCACGGACCGTGGTTTGAACCACGGGCCGTGAAATGGAGTCGTGGTTTGTCTTTTGTTGGTTTAGTCTCTGGTCTAAGAACCATGAGTTGGATCTACGAACCATGGTTTAGTCTACGACTCGTCCTATCCACTCGTGGAATCAGATCAGAGGACTGACAGGTCCCCCAGGAATCACAAGTGGATTTTACGGTCCGTGTCATGTTGATTCATGGAATTTGATCCGAAGTCGGCCAAGTTCTCCAGGAACTACGAATGGATATATACGGTCCATCCTATTGACTCGTAGAATCAGATCTGCAGCTTGCCATTTTGGCCAGGAACAACGAGAGGTAACCACGGGTCGTGGTTTAGTCTACGGTCAGTAGACCTCACCCGTGGAACCTGAAGCTGAGTTTTTAATTCAGTTCTTTTCTAGCTTTTACCCAGGGATATTTTTGTAATTATCCACTCTTTTAACTCCTAAGTGAGGTTGTTTTGACTATTTTTAGTAGGGCTTTATTCCCTAATAGCCTAAACTCTTTTCATTCTAAGCAATCCTATTCCAAAAGGAGAAAGAACCCCTTCAAGCTCTAAGTCTCAAGCTCCAAGATTAAGCCTCCATTTCTTTTCATCTTAGATCAAGCTAGCTTCTATAAGGTATGTGGGTATTCAGTAAGGGATTTCTTTCACCCTTATGCCCAAAAACTCATGATTTTTACCTTAATTTATGGATTTATGAAATTAGGGTTCTACCCAATTTGGGGAAAAACTTATGGGCTCAATTTTAAAGCTTCAATTCATGGTTTCTCATTACTTATCTATGATTTATTCGAGGTTTCTTAATTGATTTCAAAATCTAATGTATTAAAGATGATTTCTAGCATGATTCCATTGAATTGCATGATTTCAAGTGAAAATTGGCATGTTAGATAACATGGCCTTATGTATTATGAAATTGCATGCCTCATTCTTCAAGTTATGAATTTAGAAAGAAAAGTATGTTTTGAATTATGGTTATGCTAAGTTTTAAGGATTTTGAAGCATGAATTGCATGACATTAGATATGTCTTTATGATTTATGAAAGGTTTGGAATCTAGATATGTCTACCTAAGCTATGTGAATTGCATGGTATTAGATTATACCCTTATGCTTTTCAAACAGAATTGGCATTAGATTAGGCCACAAGATATATGAGCTATATGCATATATTTTGGGAGTAGTATTTAGCACCGAGTTGGATCGGGTGAGATTGCCCTTAGTCCCAAAACTACGTGCCACCATAGGTGCCCTCTGTGGCTTATGATAGGATCCTAATATGATAAGGTTCTAACTTTGGCCGGTTAGGACAATATTTTTTGGTGTGGGTGTATGACACTGGACTCCATGTAGGTCATCATGGTTTATGTCAGTTAAGAGAAACTTCTCTATGAAGATTTATGACTTATGCTTTTCTATTTCATGCTTTAAGCTTTAAGCTATGAGATTTACTTATGATGCTTTCATATGCACGAACTCATTTTTAATTATGTTTTAAGTATGTTTTTACTATGTTGATGCATTTCTCATATATTCGGTACATCCTATAGTACTGATGCATATATTGCGTTGCATCCTCTTGATGATGCAGATCCAGGTCCTCTTCATCAAGCTCGTGGCTAGGTGACACTGGATATCCAGATAGTTGTTGGTGAGTCATCATTCTTTGAGGACTAGTATCATTCTGGTTGTTTTACTCATCTTTCCTTCATATTCTTGAGTTAGTTGGGGTCTTGTCCCATCAACTCCTATGACAGTTTAGAGGCTTCAGACATGGCTATACTTGTATCCCGTGATAGGGTAAGAACCCTAATTTCTAAAACAATGAAACTTGAGATAGGAGACTGAGATTTTGGACATAAGGGTGAACAAGACCCTTACTGAATACCTACATACCTGTTAGTTGAAGAATCTTAAAGAAAATTTGAAGTTTGAAGCTTTGTATAAGAAAGCCCTAGGTCTGTAGCTGGGAAGAGAGCGTTCTTTTCTTTCTCTGAAACTAAATCGATAGAATGAGGGGAAGAATGCTCTAAGTTTGATTAAATCCCTCCAAAATAAGCCTAAAATGACTTAGTTTAGGAGCTAAAATAGTAGAAAAGGAAAAAATACCCCTGAAGGGATAATATTAAAACCTGCTAAAAATTTTCGAAACAGGGTTCCACGATTGGGAACCACAGTCCGTGGATCATTCCATGACCCGTGAAACCCTCTCGTGGTTCTCTTGGAATTGGGCAGCCTACAGATCTGAGTTTCACGGCTGTATGTTTTTGGCCGTGGTTCTTGGGCAAATTATTGGGCCTCTGTCTGACTTTTACGGGTAGAGTCTATGGCTTGTGGACTCTTCCATGGTCCATGGACCCACCTTGTGGAGTTGACCCAATATTGCTAATTTTCTACTCTGAGTTTCATGGGCCCAGTCCACGACTTGTTGACTCTTCCACGATCTGTGATCTGGCTCGTGAAGCCTGATGTCATTTTGACAGCTTAACACTTGGAATGTCTTTGGCTGGTTCTTGACTTAGAATTTCTGCGGTGTTACATTACTACATCTTTTTGCGATATTAATTTATCTTTAATATTTTTGTATTTATTTTCTATATTAATTATTGAGTTATAAGATGATTGTTTATGATAAAAAAAAGGTTCAGATTTTTAATATATGAGAACAATTCAAAATATTTATTAAATAAAGTCACTTATTTTTTTTCAAAAGCCAATAAAAAATATTAATCAAATATATTCTAATATATAAATTAATAGAGCTTCACTTAAAACAAAGATACTTTACCAACTATCTCTTCCCTAATTGGCGCTGAGGAGTCTTCATCTTGGCATCCATCGCAACTCCCAATATTAATTAAAATTAATTAATATATTTATTGAAAAAGTTCTTAGGAAATATAAGGTATAAATAAGAATAAATTGAACTAAACAAATTTTAAAAAAGAAGAAGGGAGAGATTTTGCAAATATAAATATTGGGCCAGTTAGTCCAAAACTCCTCTGTTTTTTTTTTGGTATTTTTTTAATTAATAATATTGACCAACAGCCTTTCTGATAAAAAAAAGTGGAAGGAGAAAAAATGTGAGAAGTAGGACCCAACGCGGAAAAAAGAAAATGTTAAAAAAAAGGAACAGACAAAGTAAATGTTGTTGAGGTAAAAAATAATGCACTTTGGAGGAAATTCAAACTCGGATATTTTCTCACACTAATAACTTCAAACACGCCACTAAACCGTGGCACCCGCATGCCTCTTGTGAATTTCAGATGCTATAGTCTTTATATTTAGATATATTCACACACACACACACACATATATATATATATATATATATATTTATATATATATATATATTCATTATACGAATTTTAAACGAACCATGTGGGTGCCATAACACCCCTAACTCATAATATAGATCCCCCCTGCTAGCAACTTTTGATCACCATTTTGTGAGTTCCAATAAAGAAGTACGTCTAGAACACTCAAATGAGCTTATAATTAGAGAATGGCCAGTGCCTTACCTTGGTTGTCCCAAACTCTTATATTTTTTCCTTTGATGCCCCTTTAAACAGCCCTCCAAATACTAGAATGAAAGAGGAAAATCAGTATAATCACCACGTTATAACGGAGAGGATAAACCCGAGCTAAATCTTAACATACTCACCTTAAATCTTGGAAGAGAAAGGCAACACCTTGGTTGCCAACACTAATGGTGGATCCAGGATTTTCACTAAGGGGGTTTGAAAAATAAAAATATAGTGCCTGAGATTTGAACATGGAAACTCAAGGTGAATTTTCAACTCCTAAACCACTGAGCCAACCTCTAGTCTTGTGTTTAGGGGATCCAAAATCAATATATGTACATAAAAAATAACAAATTACCTTATATTTATAGTGTAATTTTTTGTCGAAGGAGTTTGGATGAACACTATCTTGTTCCTCTAGATCCGCCCCTAGCCAACACCTATGATTCAGACACTACTAAAAATAGCTCAAAAAGAAACGGATAGAAAAGCGACGGACAACGTCGCTCTCGAAAAGCGACAAAAAATGCGATGATGTCCGTCGCTTTCCTAAAAAAAATTAATTTATAATTATTTTTTTACAAAAGCGGTGGAAAGCGTCTCTTATACGTCGCTTTTTTTTGTGGATTTTGTGAAAAAATTATTTAGAAATAATTAATATTTATTTTTTACTAAAAACGATCGACAGCGTCGCAAATATTAAAAAAAAATTAAAAATAATCTTAAAATAACGATGTTGTCCATCGCTTTCTTTAAATTTTAATATATATTAAAAAAATAGAAAAGTGATGGACAACGTCACTATTGTCCATCGCTTTTTGGTCAATACGTGGTCAACTCATTTAAAAAAAGCGACGGACAAAAGCGACGTTGTCTGTCGCATTTTTTTATTTATACAGAGACCCTCGGGTCTCTTTCCCTCACTTTCTCTCTTTTTCTTTTATCTCCTCCTCTCCTCTCCTCCGTCGCTGCTCTGCCGCTACCTCCACCTCCGTTGTCAGCCTCCGCCCTCCAATCTCCTCCAATTTGAGGTTAGTTTTTTTGTTTATTTAAAGGTTAGGGTTTAATTTGGGTATTTTTTATTTGAAAAATTGATAGTGAATTCTAGACTAGGGTATGTCGTTATTGTTGAATTCTAGACTAGGGTGTATATGTCGTTATTGTTGTTGAATTCTAGACTAGAATTTTGAGGAATTGATAGTGAAAATTGATATGTGAAAAGATTGATAGTGAAAATTTTCTTTTTTAGATTATATTCTTAATTTATGAACTTTAATTAGTTTAGGCTTGCTATTAGTTTGTGAACCTTAGTTTAGGATTGCTATTAGTTTGTGAACCTTAGTTTAGTCTTGCTATTAGTTTGTGAACATTAGTTTAGGGTTGCTATTAGTTTGTGAACCTTAGTTTAGGCTTACTATTAGTTTGTGAACCTTAGTTTAGGCTTGCTATTAGTTTGTGAACCTTAGTTTAGGTAAATGCTTGTTATTAGCCTGTGAACCTTAGTTTAGGTTAGTTTTGTAAACCTTAGTTTAGGTTCTTTTTTGAAATTGAATTATATAGGTTCTTGAATTAGATAGGTACTTGAATTTAGAATTAGATTCTTGATTTAGATTATTAACTTGAATTTGGGAACTTTGAATTTGTAATAGATTTTTGAATTAGTTTTGGATTTTATTTTAGAATCTTGAATTAATTTTCAACTTTAACTTCTTGAATTAGGTCCTTGAATCTTAGTTTTTTTAAGTTAAGTTTGTTAGTTTTTAAATTGTTAGTTTTGGGTTAAGAAGTTTTCAACTTTAGGTTCTTTTTTGAACTTAAATTATATAGGTTCTTGAATTTGAAATTAGGTTCTTGAATTAGATTATTAACTTGAATTTGGGAACTTTGAATTTGAAATAGGTTCTTGAATTAGTTTTGGATTTTGTTTTAGAATCTTGAATTAGTTTTCAACTTTAACTTCTTGAATTAGGTTCTTGAATCTTAGTTTTTTTAAGTTAAACTTTTTTAAGTTAAGTTTATTAGTTTAAATTGTTAGTTTTGGGTTAAGAAGTTTTCAACTTTAGGTTCTTTTTTGAACTTGAATTATATAGGTTCTTGAATTTAGAATTAGGTTCTTGAATTCGGGAACTTGAATTAGTTTTGGATTTTGTTTTAGAATCTTGAATTAGTTTTCAACTTTAACTTCTTGAATTAGGTTCTTGAATCTTAGTTTTTTTAAGTTAAGCTTTTTTAAGTTAAGTTTGTTAGTTTAAATTGTTAGTTTTGGGTTAAGAAGTATTCAACTTTAGGTTCTTTTTTGAACTTGAATTATATAGGTTCTTGAATTTGGAATTAGGTTCTTGAATTAGACTATTAACTTGAATTTGGGAACTTGAATTAGTTTTGGATTTTGTTTTAGAATCTTGAATTAGTTTTCAACTTTAACTTCTTGAATTAGGTTCTTGAATCTTAGTTTTTTTTAAGTTAAGTTTGTTAGTTTAAATTGTTAGTTTTGGGTTAAGAAGTTTTCAACTTTAGGTTCTTTTTTGAACTTGAATTAAATAGGTTCTTGAATTTGGAATTAGGTTCTTGAATTAGATTATTAACTTGAATTTGGGAACTTTGAATTTGAAATAGGTTCTTGAATCAGTTTTGGATTTATTTTTAGAATCTTGAATTAGTTTTTAACTTTAACTTCTTGAATTAGGTTCTTGAATCTTAGTTTTTTTAAGTTAAGTTTGTTAGTTTAAATTGTTAGTTTTGGGTTCAGAAATTTTCAACTTTAGGTAATATTTTGAACTTGAATTATATAGGTTCTTGAATTTAGAATTAGGTTCTTGAATTTGAGAACTTGAATTAGTTTTGGATTTTGTTTTAGAATCTTGAATTAGTTTTGAACTTTAACTTCTTGAATTAGGTTCTTGAATCTTAGTTTTTTTAAGTTAAGCTTTTTAAAGTTAAGTTTGTTAGTTTAAATTGTTAGTTTTGGGTTAAGAAGTTTTCAGCTTTAGGTTCTTTTTTTAACTTGAATTATATAGGTTCTTGAATTTGGAATTCGGTTCTTGAATTAGACTATTAACTTGAATTTGGGAACTTGAATTAGTTTTGGATTTTGTTTTAGAATCTTGAATTAGTTTTCAACTTTAACTTCTTGAATTAGGTTCTTGAATCTTAGTTTTTTTAAGTTAAGTTTGTTAGTTTAAATTGTTAGTTTTGGGTTAAGAAATTTTCAACTTTAGGTTCTTTTTTGAACTTAAATTATATAGGTTCTTAAATTTGGAATTAGGTTCTTCAATTAGATTATTAACTTGAATTTGGGAACTTTGAATTTGAAATAGGTTCTTGAATCAGTTTTGGATTTATTTTTAGAATCTTGAATTAGTTTTTAACTTTAACTTCTTGAATTAGGTTCTTGAATCTTAGTTTTTTTAAGTTAAGTTTGTTAGTTTAAATTGTTAGTTTTGGGTTCAGAAGTTTTCAACTTTAGGTTTTTTTTTGAACTTGAATTATATAGGTTCTTGAATTGGAATTAGGTTCTTGAATTAGATTATTAACTTGAATTTGGGAACTTTGAATTTGAAATAGGCTCTTGAATTAGTTTTGGATTTTGTTTTAGAATCTTGAATTAGTTTTCAACTTTAACTTCTTGAATTAGGTTCTTGAATCTTAGTTTTTTTAAGTTATGTTTTTTTAAGTAAAGTTTGTTAGTTTAAATTGTTAGTTTTGGGTTAAGAGGTTTTCAACTTTAGGTTCTTTTTTGAACTTGAATAATATAGGTTCTTGAATTTGAAATTAGGTTCTTGAATTAGATTATTAACTTGAATTTGGAAACTTTAAATTTGAAATAGATTCTTGGATTAGTTTTGGATTTTGTTTTAGAATCTTGAATTAGTTTTCAATTTTAACTTCTTTAATTAGGTTCTTGAATCTTAGTTTTTTTAAGTTAAGCTTTTTTTAGATAAGTTTGTTAGTATAAATTACTAGTTTGGGTTAAGAAGTTTTAAACTTTAGGTTCGTTTTTGAACTTGAATTATATAGGTTTTTGAATTTGGAATTAGGTTCTTGAATTTGGGAACTTTGAATTTGATATACGTTCTTGAATTTGTTTTGGATTTTGTTTTAGAATCTTCAATTAGTTTTCAACTTTAACTTCTTGAATTAGGTTCTTGAATCTTAGTTTTTTTAAGTTAAGTTTTTTTAAGTTAAGTTTGTTAGTTTAAATTGTTAGTTTTGGGTTAAGAAGTTTTTAACTTTAGGTTCTTTTTTTAACTTGAATTATATAGGTTCTTGAATTTAGAATTAGGTTCTTGAATTAGATTATTAACTTAAATTTGGAAACTTTGAATTTGAAATAGGTTCTTGAATTAGTTTTGGATTTTGTTTTAGAATCTTGAATTAGTTTTCAACTTTAACTTCTTGAATTAGGTTCTTGAATCTTAGTTTTTTTACGTTAAGCTTTATTAAGTTATGCTTTTTTAAGTTAAGTTTGTTAGTTTACAGATGTCATCAGGTGATGGTGATCGAGGTCATCCTAGTAAGAGTACTAGCAAGTCTAGTAAGTCTAGGAAGAACTCTAGGAGGCCTATAGAGCATGACTATATTACAGGCCATCTTTTATCTTTGCCACAGTTTCTCTCTTCTCCACCAGTGTCTATCCCCTATGGCACTGGGAATTCCGCAGATTATCATGGTCCTAGACGACCCACTACTTCTCATCACACTTTCATGCCTACACCCATTATGCCTTCGCCACATGGCAGCGGGACTATTAGATTATCATCTGGTATGCCATCCCCACGTGATTCTTCTTCCCCCTACATATTAGGCTTGCGACTTAGAAATCATACCAGCTCTGAGTCTGACACAAAGACTCCTACTCCCCCATTGATTTAGCGTTATACACTTTTGCCATTACCTGCATCATCACTTTCTGAGGAGGAAGAGGAGGTGAATCTGAGACCCGGTGAGAAGAACGTCATTGGTAGAGTCATGATTCAGCCTGATGGATCAGTAAGTTTTATTCTAATTAATTGATAAGTTTGTTTTTTCATCTTAATTAATCATTTATCACTTGATGACATGCTTATTATGTTCTTTACTGATAGTATCCCACGAAAGTACCCCGACGTTCTCTAAAAGAGGCAGTTAGGAGGCTTTTTACAGAACCTTAGCACTCCTGGATAGATATTCCAAAAGCGATCCAATAGACCATGTTTGATGAGTTTAAGGTATATATATATATATATATATATATATATATATATATATATTAACCTTTCATAATATACATACATATATATATATGTAATGACTCTTCCAGTTATTTATGCGTATTCACCTTTCTTGTATCGTTAGAGCTTGCTTGTAGCGGTTCCAAGTCATTTATGGCTTGTTGGGACTGGTAGTTTGGTGCTCGGGTCATTTGTTTGGTCGTTTTGACCGTTCCTTGTTTTAGAGCTTTAGGCTTTTGAAATCGTTGACTTCAGTAAATATTCTTGGTGAACGTGCTCAAAATCAAATTCTGACTGTTCTGTTAGCTTTGGAGCGTGGACTTTGGTCTAGTGGGACCTTTGGCCGATATCCAAGATCTTCTCAGCTTGGACTTCTCTCTCGTTCTGTATTTTTAGGCCAGTTGGGCTTGTTTGGTTGACTTTTGTCAATATTAAGAGAAGACAATCTTGGATGAAAATTCTGTCAATGTCGTTACCTCCAGAATGTCGAGTTTAGGCTAGAGGGACCATTGGTTCGAGTCTCGAGGCTTTCAGACTTGATTTCGGTCATTGGGTTCTATTTTAGAAATAGTTGGCTAAAGGTTGATTTTGGGTGTGGGGCCCACTTTTCATTAAATCAACCTCCGATAGGATTTTCGTCAAATCCATTGGATCTGGAATGTCGTTTCTAGTCGAATAGATTAGGTTGTTTGTGTTCGCGAGACACCGGATGCGTTCTCGGGGACCCAAAGTGTGAAAAATATGCCCTTGACAGCTGGTTGGTGTCATATCCCATTTTGTTCATTGCGAACGCGGGGGGTGGCCGCGTTTGCATAGGGCAATTTCCATCTGCCGTAAGTTTGTTCTTTGCATTCGTGGGGCTTGGCCGCATTCGCGAAGGGCATTTGGCCAGCCTCCCATTTTGTACTTCGCGAAGGCGACGCCTTGGCTGCGTTCGCGAAGACCAAGGCAGTCAACTTAGGTTGGCTTTTCCTTGTTTTCTTCTTCACTTCTTCAAACACAACAAGTCCGAACCTCCATAGCCAAACACCCAAAATACTTCATATTCCTCCATAATTGTTCCCTACTGGTTGGAGGGCATTATTGTGACGATCCTTGCTCTATTATCGACTTATAAGACGGGTAAGTCCTCTCTTAATTTCCCGTTTTCTCCATTAAATTTCTCTTAATTCCTTAAATGGGTGGGCTATTTTGGAGCCCCGTTTCATAACTATTTATGCTCAAATTTTGAGCATGTGCACCCGGGATGGTAAGAAATACGTGTGTATTTTTCATTTCCGATTTTGGATTATGGGGCCCACGAGCCCGTTTGTGACCCGGATTTTGACCCGGTTATGTTTATGGCATTATTGGTGTCGTTAGTCTCGTTTTAACGTATTGATTATTGTGTTGATAGTACTTTCATGATTTGGAGCTTCTCGGAGTAGTTTGAGCCTGGACAATGTCGTTCCTGCAGCTAGTAATCGGATGGCAGGTAGGTTATGGCTTTCCCTACCTAGACTCTGCGTATATAGGCTATAATTACATTAACTAGCATCCTTGGGTGGGTCGTTATAGGTTGGTACCCCAGACCTTTTCTGCCTTCTCTGTCCGTTTATTTCATACATTGATTGTAGTATTTGTATAAGTATTGTATATTACTCCTGTGGTCATGTGTGGCCTAGTATTGACTCTGGAACATAGATGGTGGGTTATATGGGAATGTCTGCGAATCCCAGACATAGAGATATCCTTCTAGGCTGGTTATGACTGTTGTAGAGCTGTTGAGCCTGTGCAGGGCCGATAGGAAGTGTTTGTGAGCCATTTTGGTCTACTCTATTTTTCGTGAGCATATCATACATGAAAAAGATTTTCCCTGCATGTTTTACTACTGATTTGGCTTCGGGCCTACTATAATTGATTTTCTAAACTTTGTATGGCCCCAAGGGCCTATTTTTGGTACATGACTTTGAAAGGGTGTTAAACTGACTTTTACGAAACCTCTCAAAGTAAAGGGGATATTACAATGATTTGATTACTGATCTTCATTCTGATACTACGCTAAGTTGGACCGTAGCACTAGGCATTATTTCCTATGGATTTAGACCCAGATACGAGTCAGGCACCCTGTTTAGGGATTTTGATACTCGACTTCTATTTTAGACCCGGATACGCTCTAGGCGCCCTCGATGGGGGTTATTGAGACATGACTACTGCTTTAGACCTGGATATGCTTTGGGCACCCTTGATGAGGGTTATTGATACATGACTACTAATTTAGACTCAGATTAAATCCGAGCACGTACTATAAGATCTCGATTATTGAGATATTTGAGTTTCATGTTTGTATATGGTCTACGAGTAGACCTCCATGGACCCTACCTATAACACCCCATACACGTATCTATCTATCCAAGATAAAAACTTCAGAAATTTTCAAAGTTCCAGGGACTACGGGTCCAAACCACGACTCATGGAATGGATTCGTGGGATTACCTTATGTTGATTTAGCCTCTGGTTTGAGAACCACGAGTGGGTTCTATGGACCATAGTTCATTCTACGATTCATAGTTCTACTTATGGAACTAGACCTGAGAACTGTTAAAGTGTTCCCAGAAACCACGAGTCCAAACGATGACTCGTCGTTCAAACGACGGGTTAGTCCTGTTGACTCATGGAATGTCTTCAGAGGATTTACATTTTCCCAATTCCCCTTCAGGAACTACGAGTCAAGTCTATGACTCGTCATTGGAATGACGAGCCGTAGTCTTGACTCGTGGTTTGACCAAGTCAGCCCAGCTCCCTGTGAATGACTACTTCATTTGATGACTCGTCGTCACTTCTACGGGTCCGTCCTGTTGACCTGTAGAAGTGAAGCTGCAACTTGAAATTCCCAGCTGAGTTCTACGACTCCAGACGATGAACCATCATCTAAACCACGACTCGTAGACTGAGTCGTGGTCACTGAAAGTTGACCAATTTCTAGCTTTTTCCCAATTAATTCCTAGGGGTATTTTTGTCATTTTCCACCCTATTATGTATTAAGTGAAGTCGTTTTGACTACTTTTAGAAGGGTTTTCACCCATATTACTCTAAGTCCCTCTTAAGTTCATCATTCTTTACTCAAAGAGGAAAATTGATCTCAAGCTCAAGACTCCAAAGCTCCAAGTCAAGTCTCCTAATTCTTTTCCAATCAAGTGGGTAATCTTCCACCAAGGTATGTGGGTTTTTAACAATGGGTTCCTTTCACCCTTGTGCCCAAATTCCCCAACTCTTATCTTGAAGTATGAAGTTATGAAATTAGGGTTTTGATCTAAAATTGGGAAAAGTTTATGAAATCAGTTTCTATGTTTAAATTCATAATTTCCTCTTGATTACTCATTATTTTGATTATGATTCTCTCATTGGTTTTAAAATCCCAAGCGTGAATGTTGATTTCTAGCATGAAACTATGAATTTACATGTTTTTAAGAGAAAGTTGGCATGATTAGATATCGTGGCCTCTATATATTTATGAAATTGCATGACTAATTCTTTAAGTATGAATTTAGCAAGAAAATTATATTTTGAATTATGGTCTTGCAAAGCTTTAAGATTCATGACTTTTGAATTACCCGACATCAGATATGTCCTTATGCTTTTCCAACAGTTTTTGGACATTAGATATGTCCCTATGTTTTATGAAAGATTTGGACATCAGATATGTCCCTATGTTTTAAGAAAGGTTTGGCTTCTAGATATGTCCACCTAAGCTAAGTGAATTGCATGGTATCAGATATATACCCTTATGCTTTTCAAACAGATTTGGCATCTGATATGCCCAATATTATATGAGCTATATGTATATTTTGGGAGTAGTATTAGCACCGAGTTGGATAGGGTGAGAGTACCCAAAAGGTCCCAGAACTACGTGCCCCTGTAGGTCTTAAGTCCCCTTTGTTGGGCATCAATTTTAGTGATCACGCCAAAGTAATGACTTTATACCCTAGCAAGGTATATTGGGTCCTTTCGATGGGGAGGATATATCGAATTCCATGTAGCTCACATGGTCTATGTCGGTTAGAGAACCTCCCACAGAAAACAGTTTATGCTTTTAAAACTTGCATTTGACTCTTATTCAGATTTCAGACTTATTACTTATGATTATGTTTCAACTTATGGAAAGTATTAGAGTCTTTGCGTTCAGTTTATCTTTAAAAGCATGATTTCAGTTATTTAAGTATATTTAGCATATTTTCTTTATGATCATGCATTGCTCGCATACTTAGTACATTCCATAGTACTAACGCATATTGTGCTGCATTTTTTGATGATACAGATTCAGGTACCCCTTCTCAGCTTCGTGGCTAGAGTCTCAGGCCACTTCCTTAGTCAATTGTGGTGAGTCCTCATGGTTCGAGGACTAGTTATGCTTTTCCTTATGTTAGGTTTACTTCTATACTCTGAGTTAGCTAGGGTCTTATCCTAGCAACTCTTTATGTTATGACAAGAGGCTTTTAGACATAGTTTGTATTCGAGTTCCCTTTTTGGATATTGTATGTTATGTGGCTCTTAGACCCTTATTGATTTTCCCTTATTGGATTTCCGTATTATGCTTCCGCTTATCTTTTGTTATGCTTGAGAATGTTATGGCCAAGGGTTAGCTTAGGATCCTTGTGGTCTTGAGTCCCGTGTTACGTCTAGGGGTAACTTCGGGGCGTGATAAATTTGGTATCAGAGCCTCAAGTTCAAGGGTCCTAGGATGTCTGAAAACCGCATCGAGTAGAGTCTTTTTCATGTGTGTGAAATGTGCCACATATATGAGAGAGAATCTATGAGATGTCTTAGAAAAACTTCACTTCTTTCATGATCACATCGTGCAATAGAGCTTAAGTCTAATATTTCTCTAATCCTTATCTTATGTGTTTCAGATTATGCCTCATAGATGTGTTATGCCTCCCCGAGCCCCTAAAAATGCCACTCCTCAAGTTCTGGTTCCCGATGTCACGAATGATGAGTTTAGGAATGCTATTCACCTACTATATCAGACTTTGGAAAATCAACAGGCTACTGCTCCTGGCCCCGCTCATCCTCAAAGTGGGGTAGCAGCCCGAGTTCGTGACTTTATCTGTTGGGGTTCAAAAATGAGTGAGGACCCGCTTAACTTTATTGATGAAGTGAAGAAGATCTTTGAGGTTATGCAAGTAGCGGGTGTTGATTGTGTTGAGCTTGCATCCTACCAACTCAAGGATGTGGCTCATATTTGGTTCACGCAATGGAAGGAGGCTAGGGTGAGGGATGCAATCCCCACGACTTGGGAGTGTTTTGAGAGATCCTTTCTTGATAGGTTCTTTCCCCGTGAGTTGAGGCAAGCGAAAGTGAAGGAATTTGTGAACTTGAAACAAGGTTTGATGTCGGTGCAAGAGTATAGTTTGAAGTTCACTCAGTTGTATAGGTATGCTCCCTCCTTGGTAGCGGACCCGCATGATCAAATGAGCAAGTTCATCTATGGTGTTTCTGATATAGTGAAGAAGGAGTGTAGGTCTGCCTTGTTGTTGAGTGACATGAACATCTCTCATCTCATGACTCATGCCCATCAGATCGAGGGTGATAAACTTAAGGAGATGGCTAGGGAGAACAAGAGGGGTAGATCTAAGGGATTAGGTTATTGTCATCACAGGTCCGGAGGTGGACATCGCTCTTTTTTCCAGAACAAGTCATCAGGTCCTTTTCACTCTTCTGCTAGTGCTTCTACCCAGGCTCAAAAGCCTCGTCATAATTAGGGTGGTAGGGTATTTGGTTCCTATTCTTAGTCTCAGGATAGTGTCACTAAGGGATCTTCCTACCCAGCTTGTGTTAAGTGTGGGAAGACTCACCCCGATGAGTGTTTGACTGGTAGAGAGGGTTTTTTTGGGTGTGGTCAGACCGAACACCGCGATAGAGATTTCCCTTCAACTAAGAAGGGGCAGGGAGGTGGTAGGACTCAGTCTACCCTAGCAGCTTCAGGTGGTAGACCAGCCCCGCAGGGCACAACTTCTAGTTCTGGTGGTTAGCGCTAGAACCATCTTTATGCCATGTCCTCCCGCAAGGATCAGGAGAGTTCTCCAGATGTGGTTACCAGTATGTTGAAAGTATTCTCTCTTGATGTGTATGCCTTGTTGGATCCCGGTGCATCCTTATCTTTTGTAACCCCTTATGTGGCTTGTAAGTTCGAGATTTATCTCAAATTGCTTTTAGAACCCTTTCATGTTTCTACTCCTGTTGGTGAGTCAGTCCTAGCCGAAAGAGTCTATCGAAATTGCCCTATCTTAGTCCTTCATAGAGTCACTTCACCGGATTTAGTAGAGTTGGAGATGACTAATTTTGATGTTATTCTCAGTATGGATTGGTTGTATACATGTTATGCCTCAGTTGATTGCCGCACTCGTGGGGTTAGTTTCAAGTTTCCTAATGAACCTGTCCTAGAATGGCAAGGTAGTCCCTCTTCTTTGAAGGGTCATTTCATATCTTATCTTAAGGCTAGGAAGATGATTTCTAACTATTATATAATTTGGGTTATGGACACAGAGTCTGAGATCCCGACTATTCAGTCTATTCCTGTAGTGAATGAATTCCTAGAAGTGTTACTCGATGATTTACCCGGAGTCCCTCCCAAGCGGGAAATTGACTTTGGGATAGATCTTTTTCTGGATATGAATCCTATCTCTATTCCTCCCTATAGAATGGCCTCCGCGGAACTCAAGGAGTTGAAAGATCAACTGAAAAACTTGCTTGATAAGGGTGTCATCAGGCCTAGAATTTCTCCTTGGGGTGCCCCAGTTTTTTTGTTCGGAAGAAGGATGGATCTCTTAGAATGTGTATTGATTATCTTCAATTGAACAAGGTCACAATCAAGAATAAGTACCCATTCCTAGGATCGATGACTTGCTTTATCAGCTTCAGGGTGCTTGTTTCTTCTGCAAAATCGACCTTAGATCTGGTTATCATCAGCTTCGGGTTCGGGAATATGATATCTCGAAGACAGCCTTCAGGACTCGGTATGGTCCCTATGATTTTGTTGTTATGCTTTTTGGTCTAACGAATGCTCCTACAGCTTTTATGGATTTGATGAACCGTGTGTTCAAGAAGTATTTGGATATGTTTGTGATTGTTTTCATTGATGATATCCTCATCTACTCTCAGAGTGAGAAGGAGCATGCGGATCACTTGAGGGTTGTGTAGCAAACTCTCAAGGATAGACAATTGTTTGCTAAGTTTATCAAGTGCGAGTTTTGGATGCAGTCTGTTGCTTTTCTGGGTCATATTGTGACTAAAGATGGTATTCGGGTTGATTCTCGAAAGATCGAGGCGGTAAAGAACTGGCCTAGACTCACTTCTCCGTCTGATATTAGAAGCTTCTTGGGTTTGGCTGGTTACTATAGTAGATTTGTGGAGGGGGTTTTCTCTCTTGCTTCCCCTTTGATCTAATTGCCTCAGAAAAAGGTTAAGTTTCAGTGGTCCGACTCTTATGAGAAAAGTTTTCAGGAATTAAAGACTCGATTGACTACAGCTCCAGTATTGGCTCTACTCGAGGGACTTGATGATTTTGTTGTGTATTGTGATGGATCCAGAATTGTTTTGGGTTGCATTTTGATGCAACGGGGCAAGATGATTGCTTATGCCTCGAGACAGCTTAAGGTACATGAGAAGAACTACCCTACTCATGATCTTGAACTAGCGGCCGTGGTTTTTGCTTTGAAGATTTGGAGGCACTACTTGTATGGTGTGCATGTGGATGTTTTCACCGATCATAAGAGTCTTCATTATGTGTTCACTCAAAAGGAATTGAATTTGCGACAAAGGAGATGGCTTGAGCTCCTTAAGGATTATGATATGAGTGTGCATAACTATCCGGGTAAGGCCAATGTTGTGGCGGATGCTTTGAGTAGGTTGTTCATGGGAAGTGTAGCTTCTATTGAAGATGGAAAAAAAGAATTGGTTAAAGAAGTTCATAGGCTTGCTCGGTTGGGAGTTCGCCTTATGGACTCGACCGAAGGTGGTGTGATTGTGACTAATGGTGACTAATCATCCTTGGTGGCTGAGGTGAAAGCCAAACAAGACTAAGATCCGATTCTACTTCAGCTTAAGGGTGCAGTTCGTCAGCAAAGGGTCGAGATTTTCTCCCAAGGGGGAGATAGTGTGCTTCGTTATCATGGTCGCTTATGTGTGCCAGATGTTGATGGGTTGAGACAGCAGATTTTGTTCGAGGCTCACAGTTCTAGATACTCTATTCATTCGGGTGCCACTAAGATATACCGTGATCTACGGGAAGTCTTTTGGTGGAATGGTATGAAGAAGGACATAGCCGGGTTTATGGCTAAGTGTCCCAACTGTCAACAGGTAAAGGTGGAACATCAAAGACCAGGTGTATGCTTCAGGATATTGACCTTCCCACTTGGAAATGGAAAGCAATCAATATGTACTTTATTACAGGTTTGCCTCGTACTCGAAGGCAACATGATTCTATTTGGGTGATCATTGACCGGATAACCAAGTCATCCCATTTCTTGGTTGTTAAGACTACAGATACAACGGATGATTATGCCAGACTCTACATTTGGGAGATAGTCTGATTGCATGGTGTTCCTTTGTCTATCATTTCTGATAGGGGTCCTCAGTTTACATCTCAGTTTTGGAGATCATTTCAGAAGGGTCTTGGTACTAAGGTGAATCTTAGCACAGCTTTTCACCCTCAGAAGGATGGCCAAGCCTAGCGTACTATTTAGACTTTGGAGGATATGTTGAGGGCTTGTGTTATTGACTTCAAAGAAAATTGGGATGATCACTTACCCCTTATCGAGTTTGCCTACAACAACAGTTTCCACTCTAGCATCCAGATGGCTCCATATGAGGCAGTTTATGGACGGAGGTGTAGATCTCCTATTGGTTGGTTCGAGGTTGGTGAGGCAGCCTTGATTGGTCCAGATTTTGTGCATGAGACCATGGAGAAAGTTCATCTTATTCAGGAAAGGTTGAAGACCACTCAAAGTCGACAGAAATCTTATGCGGATGTGAGGAGAAGGGAGTTAGAATTTGAAGTTGATGATTGGGTTTTCCTTCAGGTGTCACCCATGAAGGGTGTGATGAGGTTTGGCAAGAAAGGAAAACTTAGTCCTCGTTTGGTAGGTCCTTATCGGATTTCAAAGAGAGTTGGTAATGTTGCTTATGAGTTGGAGTTACCAACCGAGTTGGAAGCGGTTCACCCAGTTTTCCATGTTTCCTTGTTGAAAAAGTATGTTGGCGATCCAAGCTTGATTGTGCCTTTGGAAGATGTGGGTGTGAAGGATAGTCTCACTTATGAGGAGGTTCCCATGGAGATCCTTGATCATCAGATTCGGAGGTTGCGAAATAAAGAAGTCTCTTCGGTAAAAGTCCTTTGGAGGAATCAGCTTGTTGAGGGTGCTACTTGGGAAGCGGAGGAGGCCATGAAGGCCAAATATCCTCATCTCTTTCCTTCCAATCAAGTTCCAGCTTGAGGTACTAGTTTCTTCCTTAGAATGTCCCTCCGATTCTACTCCATCAGTTCATCTCATGATTTTAGCATGCATATATGTTTTACGAAGTTAGTTCATCATGTTTTCAAGTTGAAAAGATCAGGTTTTATGATTACCCCTTGATTTCTATGTTTTGATGTTTGGCTGGGCTGTTTTCCCCTCAGTTTCCCTTGTCTAGCCTTCATTCGAGGATGAATGATCCCAAGAGGGGGATATTGTAACACCCCGTACACGTATCCAGCTATCCAAGATAAAAACTTCAGAAATTTTCAAAGTTCAAGGGACTACGGGTCCAAACCACGGATCGTGGTTTGAACCACAACTCGTGGAATGGATTCATGGGATTGCCTTATGTTGATTTAGCCTCTGGTTTGAGAACCATGAATGGGTTCTATGGACTGTAGTTCATTCTACGAGTCATAGTTCCACTAGTGGAACTAGACCTGAGAACTGTTAAAGTGTTCCCAGAAACCACGAGTCCAAACAATGACTCGTCGTTCAAACAACGGGTCCGTCCTGTTGAATCGTGGAATGTCTTCATAGGAATTACATTTTCCCAAGTCCCCTTCAGGAACTACGAGTCAAGTCTATGACTCGTCATTTGAACGATGAGCCGTAGTCTTGAGTCATGGTTTGACCAAGTCAGCCCAGCTCCTTGTGAATGATGACTCCATTTGAAGACTCGTCATCACTACTACGGGTCCGTCCTGTTGACCCGTAGAAGTGAAGCTGCAACTTGAAATTCCCAGCTGAGTTCTACGACTCCAGACAACGAACCGTCATCCAAACCACGACTCGTAGACTGAGTCGTGGTCACTGAAAGTTGACTAATTTCAAGCTTTTTCCCAATTAATTCCTAGGGTTATTTTGGTCATTTACCACCCTATTATGTATTAAGGGAAGTCATTTTGACTACTTTTAGAAGGCTTTTCACCCATATTACCCTAAGTCCCTCTTAAGTTCATCATTCTTCACTCAAAGAGGAAAATTGCTCTCAAGCTCAACACTCCAAAGATCCAAGTCAACTCTCCTAATTCTTTTCCAATCAAGTGGGTAATCTTTCACCAAGGTATGTGGGTTTTTAACAATGGGTTCCTTTCACCCTTGTGCCCAAATTCCCCAACTCTTATCTTGAAGTATAAAGTTATGAAATTAGGGTTTTGATCTAAAATTGGGGAAAGTTTATGAAATCAGTTTCTATGTTTAAATTCATGATTTCCTCTTGATTACTCATGATTTGATTATGATTCTCTCATTGGTTTTAAAAGCCCAAGCATGAATGTTGATTTCTAGCATGAAACTATGAATTTACATGTTTTCAAGAGAAAGTTAGCATGATTAGATATCATGGCCTCTATGTATTTATGAAAATGCATGACTAATTCTTTAAGTATGAATTTAGCAAGAAAAGTATATTTTGAATTATGGTCTTGCAAAGCTTAAAGATTCATGACTTGTGAATTGCACGACATCAGATATGTCCTTATGTTTTTCCAACAGTTTTTGGACATCAGATATGTCCTTATGTTTTAAGAAAGGTTTGGCATCTAGATATGTCCACCTAAGTTAAGTGAATTGCATGGTATCAGATATACCCTTATGCTTTTCAAACAGATTTGGCATCAGATATGCCCAGTATTATATGAGCTATATGTATGTTTTGGGAGTAGTATTAGTACCGAGATGGACAGGGTGAGAGTACCCAAAAGGTCCCAAAACTACGTGCCCTCGTAGGTCTTAAGTCCCCTCTGTTGGGAATCAGATTTAGTGATCACGCCAAAGAAATGCCTTTATACCCTGGCAAGGTATATTGGGTCCTTTCGATGTGGAGGATACATTAAATTTCATGTAGCTCACATGGTCTATGTCGGTTAGAGAATGTCCCACAAAACATAGTTTATGCTTTTAAAACTTGCATTTGACTCTTATTCAGATTTCAGACTTATTACTTATGATTATGTTTCAGCTTATAGAAAGTATTAGAGTCTTTGCATTTAGTTTATCTTTAAAAGCATGATTTCAGTTATTTAAGTATATTTAGCATGTTTTCTTCATGATCATGCATTGCTCACATACTTAGTACATTCCATAGTACTAACGCATATTGCGCTGCATCCTTTGATGATGCAGATTCAGGTACCCCTTCTCAGCTTCGTGGCTAGAGTCTTAGGACACTTCCTTAGTCAGTTGTGGTGAGTCCTCATGGTTCAAAGACTAGTTATGCGTTTCCTTATGTTAGCTTTACTTCTATACTCCGAGTTAGCTAGGGTCTTGTCCTAGTAACTCTTTATGTTATGACTAGAGGCTTTCAGACATAGTTTGTATTCGAGTTCCCTTTTTGGATATTGTATGTTATGTGGCTCTTAGACCCTTATTGATGTTCCCTTATTGGATTTCCGTATTATGCTTCCGCTTATCTTTTGTTATGCTTGAGAATGATATGGCCAATGGTTAGCTTAGGCTCCTTGTGGTCTCGAGTCCCGTGTTACGTCTAGGGAGTAACCTCAGGGCGTGACACTACTATTTTGGACCAAGTGCTACAGGCCGACGGTGATCGGAGGGAGGGGTGTATGGCAGAGTAGAGGTACTTTGGAGAATTCCTTCTATGGATCCTGCATTTATTGGACCTTTGGGGCACCGGAGGGGGTAACATACAACACTGCGATCACCCTTGGTTACAAATTCATCATATCACATCATCATGCATATTTCACTCGGATTCCACCCTTGTTTGCTATGTGTTCAGTGTACGCTCTGGTTGGGCGGTTGGAGAGTTTATTTTCACTTGATTGCATTCCTCAATTGTATGGGCGGCCGTTGGGATTGTAGGTAGATTATCTTAATCCTGTCATTTTTATAGAGCTTGTTACGGCTTTTAGTTCTTGGTGGATTAGCAATTGTTAGCCTGTTGAGGCTATGATTATTGGACTTTGAGTTAAGGGGCTAGTGAGTCCTATATTATTGAGGCACTAATGAGTGGTCTTTTAGTGGATTGTAGGTTCCTAGTTCTGTTCTTTAGCATGATTTTGAGTGGTAACTCTTGGTTCTTGTGGTTTAGTTATTCCATCTTAGGTTGGTACTTGTGGGGTTGATCTCCGTCTTTGCTTCTTGAAGTTGAATTTGTAATATGATTTCCTTATGTATGTTGATCCTATCTTTAGTATGTTAAACTGCTTTCCTTCTTTCCCTTTTATTTGAGGTTACCGGTATACCGCCATGTTTCTAAACTCTCTCTTTCTTATACTATTGTTGCAAGGATTCCAGGTGCGTTCTTCTTTCTTTAACATGTGTTTTTGTGATTGTATATCATTTTTGAGAACATTGTATGCTTATAACTTCTGGTTGTCTATTCTCTATGCTAGTTCCTTGTGCTTTCTCTATTGCTTTGATGACTGCTTTCTCGCTATCTGCTATTTACTATTTTTATATCTTATATGCGCTTAGTCAGCGGATGACGCCTACTGAGTACCCGTTGTCTTGGTGCTCATACTACACTTCTGCATCTTTCTGGTACAAATATTAGTTGAGCTTTCACCATTAATCGCATTGGAGACTCATGCAGCATTTGGATCTTTGAGACTAGGGTGAGCGCCTAATGACCAGGGGTTGACTACATCTCATCCGTTGTACTATTACTCTTGTATATTCGGAGACAGTTGTACTTATCATTTTATTACTTCTAGAACTTGTACTCTAGTAGAAGCTCATGTACTATCGATACCAAGTGTTGGGGTTGGTGTAGTATTATTTGTATATATTTTGGGTTGTTGCTTCCGCATTGTCTTATTTTTATATTCTGCTTCCGCTTATTTTTATTAATTATGCGTATTGGTTAGGTAGTAGCCCATTACTAACCATTCCGGGCTACGAGAATTGGTTCACTTACTTGGGGGTTATAGGTGCCATCATGACCTAAGAAATCGGGTCTTGATAGCTTGGTATCAGAGCTCTAGGTTTACTAATGTCATAGTACAGAAGCAAGTGTCTATGTAGATTCTCGCGGAATGATACGATGACATTCGTATCTTATCTGCGGGAGGCTACAAGGCATTGTTCGGAAATGTTTCATCTTCTTGGCTTATTATCGTGCGTTCCTGGCTCTATTGACTTCTAAATTTTGGTTGTTTCATTCCTTCTCAGATGCCTAAGTTGAGTTTGACAATGGGTGATGTCGAGGCTTTTATGCCTGTTGCTTCAATGCTTCCGTCAGCGCCAGGGCTTTAGAGTGAGAGTTTACCGCACCAGAAAGTGGGTATGGGGTCAGCCCAGCCTCCATTTGGATTTATAGCGACTCCATTTCTTCAAGGCAGCGTGACTAGAACTTTGAGTCTTCCGGTTGGTATTTCAGTACCCGGTTCTATGAGCAGTACTTCAGCTAGGGTTGAGCTACCAGTTCTTCAGCAGGGTTATCTGTTGGTATTGGAGTATGAGGTGAGATTTCATGACATGGTTCGGTTTACTTCCAAGATGGTGCCTTCGGAGTTCGATAGGTTTCAGAGCTTTGTTGGGGGTTTGATTTCACCGCTCCATTTAGCTATCGAGCACTTGGTTACAGTTGGGACTACCTTCCTTTAGGTAGTGGATCATGCTTAAGCTATTGAGGGTTTATGCCATGAGGCTTATGGAGGTAGTTCTAAGAAACATCGTCGCCAGGATAGTTTCTGAGGTTCTCAGACTCGAGGTAGGGGATTCTCCACCAGAGTTAGGTTCCATTGCTTCTTATCTACCAGGCCAATTTCAGTTGCTCCACGGGTTCCAGAGAGTGGTTGTGTAGGGCATGTTGAGCAGGGTAGGCTGGGTACGGATCATATTCTCTGGGGCTTGCCTTCAGAGTGTGCAGGCCGTGGTGGTCGATCAGGTCCAGTAGGATCATCCCGTCAGACTCTACTTGGTATGGTTTTGTTATTGGTGCAGGGAGCGTGGGCAGCAGGTGTTATCTCCCAGGGCTTCAGTGCCACCTGCCAGAGGTTTAGTACAGGGCAGTAAGGGTGGTCCCCAGGCAGCGAGAGGTAGTATGCAGGGTTACGGGGGTGGTCCCCGAATGGTTAGAGGTGGCTTTCAGCTGGGTGGTTTAGGTATCCGTCCAGAGTTGACAGGCACCATGCATCGGAGTAGAGATTCTTTAGGTTGCTATAGTTATGGGGTGATGGGACATTATGCTAGAGATTGTCCCCGTTGAGGGATGACAGAGCCTTCAGCTTTGACTACTCAGTCCAGAGTTAGACCCCGTCAGTTTGATGCCCCTCTTGGTGGGCCTGAGGTAGAGGTTCTTGATATCATTGCTCCAGGTAAGGCTTTTGTTAACTTTGGCTTGTGATAGTCCTATTCGCATGGTGATTATTTCCCTTCTCTCATTTATTAGCTTATATGTCTACCTGCTACTTGTTTAATTGTTTGACTACCTGTGTGTAGTGTTTATGCGTTGTTTTCTTGGTAGTTTATTCCTTAGTAGTGGATGGGTGAGTTAGCCTTGTGAGGTGTTTTACCCGGAGTTGTAGCTCGTGGGTAGTTCTTGTTAGTCTATTTTTAGTTGGGCTTATTCCTGTTTCGTTGTGTTTTTGGACTTGTGATTGAGTCTTCCTTGTTGAGCGGACTTAGATGGTAGTTGCCTAGGCTATTTTCTAGCATTGCTAGATGATTTTGTGTGGTTTAGTGTTACTGGTGGTTGTGCCAGAGTTTGGGCTCTTGTTTTGAGTTGGGATGGTGTTGGTTATGCTAGTGAGCATGGTTTGGCTTTTCTTTCCCGGGTGATTAGAGTCGACCCTTTTTGTTGGTTGGTTTAGGAGGTTGGTAGGTATATGGGTTGTTCTCGTAGTCTCCTTCAATTTCTTGTCCAGTTGAGTTATCTTATTATTTCCCCGGTGCCAGTTGGAATGAATTTTGGTCGTAGTTCTCTGGTTGAGCCTTTGATTGTGGCATTGTGATTGAGTTTCGGCTTTAGCATTTTTGACTAAGTGTTGATCGTAGCCTCGTGGTTGAGATGTATTCATAGCATATTGGGTGAGTCAGGCATACGGCCTATTTTCTCCTGCCTTGTTAAGTTTTATCAATATAAGTATGAAAGCTAAGAAAATGGCCCCAGATTCTTATTTGAGAAAGGATTTGTAAGGTTTGGTATATGCCAAGTAAGGGTTTTATTTAGTTGAAAAAGGAGGGATATGACTCCTTGTTCGTGCTTGTGTGTTCTAGTAGCTGACTGGGGTGACAACTGAGAGATTGCTTTGGGTTATGGGTTAGTGACGTGATTCGACCATCTACAGATTGCAGTCGCTTTTCCTTTGATTGGTTCAAGCTTCAGTAGCATCTACGGATTGGGAAAATTGTGTATTCATGGCCTAGTTGGCTCCAGCTATATTAGTGTTCTTCGATAGTGGATTAGTCTACTTATGGGTTTTGACAGATACATTGATCAACAATTGAGGTTGAGTTTCATAATCATGGGTTGGCAAACTGCTCTGGATGGTTCATGGTCGGTTCTTCTCGGTTGCAGCTTCTTAGGTTGGAAGGCAATGAGTTCAGACAACTTAGCTTCCCCATTTCAGTTGTGCAGTGACAGTTAGCCTTGGACAACTAGTCCTTGGCTAACCTTTGAGTTAGGCTGGACATTCAAGATTTTGGTGGTGTTCTAGATAGTACGAGGTTCCTTCTACCATGGTTAGATAGACTTAGTGGTGTGAGTTCGAGATTCAGTAGTGGTGTATGCTATATGTGATCAGGTTGTGTGGGTTGAGGCTAGCGAGGATATTTTGAGTTCTACTGATACTTAGAGATTGGTGGTCACCTTCGTTTGCCGAGAGTTGGGAAGCTTATTTAGTTGATTCTTCCAGAGTTGTCTTTTATGTGGGGTTCCAGTGTTGATTAGACTCAGCCATTGTGGACTAGAAGTACGGTATGTAGTATGCTTCAGGATGGTGGGTATGTGTGCAGATACAGTAGAGCGGTTGATTCGAGCCAAAGGGATGAGTTAAAGGTGTATGCAATAATTTATATAGCTAGCTAGCGACCTTGCACCCCAGGCACCTTTTCCTTTTCCTACGGGATATTTTGAATTAATATTCGTGGCACGGTGGACTTCTTCCTGAGGTGAGAGTTGTAAGGTGATTTCAAATCCGAATGGTGTTCGAGTATTCAGAGTAGCAGCAGTGTTTCTTAGAGTTTGGTGCTTAGCTGATGATGGGGGGCTTTGTGGTAGGCTTACCATACTCCTTGCAGAGGCTTGGTTTTGGTTTGGGTCTGTTGGGCAGGTTGCCCTGGTTCATTCGCTTCCAGTTGACTCAGACTCGGCACGGTTCAGCAGTTGGGTTCATTATACAGTTTGGAAGTTTCTCTGTCAACACAGGGTGTTCATTCATGCACTTCCTAACCATGGTGTGCAAAGTTCAGTCGGGTTCATATGGGTTGTCCAGCTGGGTTTAGTTATTGAGTCTGTTGTAAACAAAAGTGTTCGTTCATTAGTTGATGGTCAGTCGGGGTAAGTAACTCCAGTTTTTGATGATATGCTTTGGACTGTTATCTTGGATGGCAAAGGCTAGTAGGTTATAGCTTGGTTTGGAGTGGGTTTGAGTAAAAAAGGTGAATTTGTCCGTGGTAGAGTATAAGCAGGAACTATGGATCTTCGGTGTGTAAGTTGATGTTTTGAGAGTGGCTTGAGTATTTGACTTATATGAAGTTTCACGATTATGGTACAAAAGGTTTCGGTTCAGAATAAAAGGGTTTTGCGGATCAGCAGGTTCATGAGCTAGAGTTTTGGTTGTTGGCTTTTCTGGAAAACATGGTTGTGGTTTTGAATGTTCGAGTTCTATGTTTTGATCGCCTTCCTTATCTGGCTTCGGTGTTGTGTCGGTGCTTTCCAATTGAGATTTTCGAGGTTCAATTTGGGTTGGCAGATCTTTGGAGTTTTGGAGTTTTGGAGTTTGAGGTTAGAATCTAGCTTGGCTAGTAAAACGCTTAGGCTTGGTTGCTTTCTTTGGTTCCATTCTATTAGGTGCCATCCAGTCGTGGAGGCTACCTGGGTTGTTTGAGAGAGTACTGCAGGCTTTGTATCCATTGTTCTGTTAATCTCTAGTCTTTTCTTCTTTCCTGACTTTCGGGTATGAAAGTCTTTTTAGTAGTGGATGATGTAATGACCCTTCCGGTCATTTATGCATGTTTGCCTTTCTTGTACCGTTAGAGCTTGCCTGTAGCGGCCCTAAATCATTTATGGCTTGCTGGGACTGGTAGTTCAGTGTCCAGGCCATTTGTTTGGTCTCTTTGGTCGTTCCTTGTTTTAGAGCTTTAGGATTTTGAAATCGTTGACTTCAGTTAACATTCTTGGTGAACGTGCTCAGAATCGAATTCTGACTATTTCGTTAGCTCTGGAGCATGGACTTTGGTCTAGTAGGACCTTTGGTCTAGTAGGACCTTTGGTCGAGATACGGGAGCTTCTCAACTTGGAATTCTCTCTCGTTCTGTGTTTTCAAGCCAGTTGGGCTTGTTTGGTTGACTTTGGTCAACATTCAGAGAAGACAATCTCGTATGAAAATTTTGTCAGCGTCGTTAGCTCCGAAATGTCAAGTTTAGGCTAGAAGGACCATTGGTTCGGGTCCCGAGGCTTCTGCACTTGATTTTGGCTATTGGGTTTCGTTTTGGAAATAGTTGGCTAAAGGTTAATTTTGAGCGTGGGGCCTAATTTTTGTTAAATTGACCTCCGATGGGATTTTCATCGATTCCATTAGATCCGGAACGCCGGTTCTAGTCGAATAGCTCAGGTCGTTTGTGTTCGTGGGACCCCGTATGCATTCTCGGGGACCCAAAGTGTGAAAAATCTGCCCTTGACAGCTGGTTGTTGTCATAGCCCATTTTGTTCATCGCGAACGCGGAGGGGTGGCCGCGTTCGCATAGGCCAATTTCCAGCTGCCCCAAGTTTGTTCTTCACTTTTGCGGGCCTTGGCCGCGTTCGCGAAGGGCATTTAGCCAGCCTCTCATTTTGTTCTTTGCGAAGGCGACGCCTTGGCGCGTTCGCGAAGGCCAAGGCAGTAAGCTTAAGTTGACTTTTCCTTGTTTTCTTCTTCACTTCTTCAAACACAACAAGTCCGAACCTCCATAGCCAAATACCCAAAATACTCCATATTCCTCCATAATTGTTCCCTACTGGTTGGAGGGCGTTGTTGTGATGATCCTTGCTCGATTATCAACTTCTAAGACGGGTAAGTCCTCTCTTAATTTCCCATTTTCTCTATTAAATTTGTCTTAATTCCTTAAATGGGTGGCTTGTTTTGGAGTTCCATATCTTGTCCGTTTCCGCTCAAATTTTGAGCATGTGCTCCCAGATAGTAAGGAACACATGTGTGTTTTTCATTTCTGATTTTGGGTTGTGGGGCCCACGGGCCTGTTTGTGACCCAGATTTCGACCCGGTTATGTTTATGGCATTATGGGTATCATTAGTCTTGTTTTAACGTATAGATTATTGTGTTGATAGTACTTTCGTGATTTGGAGCTTTTCGGAGCAATTCAAGCCTGGACAGCACCGTTCCCGCAGCTAGTCATTGGATGGCAGGTAGGTTATGGCTTTCCCTACCTAGACTCTGCTTATATAGGCTATAATTGCATTAATTAGCATCCTTGGGTGGGTCGTTATAGGTTGGTACCCCAGACCTTGTCTGCCTTTTCTGTCCATCTATTTCATACGTTGATTGTAGTGTTTGTATCAGTATTATATATTACCTCTGTGGTCCTGTCTAGCCTTGTATTGACTCTGGAACATAGATGGTGGGTTATATGGGAATGTTCGCGAGTCCCGGACATAGAGATATCCTTCTAGGTTGGTTATGACTATTGTAGAGTTGTTGAGCCTGTGCAGGGTCGATAGGAAGTGTTTGTGAGCCATTTTGGGCTACTCTATTATTTGCGAGCATATCATACATGAAAAAGGTTTTCCTTGCATGTTTTACTACTGATTTGGCTTCGGGCCTACCATAATTGATTTTCTAAACTTTGCATGGCCCCGAGGGCCCATTTTTGGTACATGACTTTGAAAGGGCTTTTAAACTGACTTTTATGAAACCTCTCAGAGTAGAGGGGATATTACGATGATTTGATTACTGATCTTCATTCTGATACTAGGCTCGGCTGGACCATAGCACTAGGCATTATTTCCTATGAATTTAGACCCGGATACGAGCCGAGCACCCTGTTTAGGGATTTTGATACTCGACTTCTGTTTTAGACCAGGATACTCTGCGGTAACCCTCGATGAGGATTATTGAGACATGACTACTGCTTTAGACTCGAATACACTTCGGGCACCCTTGATGAGGGTTATTGATACATGACTACTGATTTAGACTTAGATTAAATCTGAGCACGTGCTACGAGATCTCAATTATTGAGATATTTGAGTTTCGTGTTTGTATGTGGTCTACGAGTAGACCTTCTTGGACCCTACCATTCTAGACCAAGTGCTACAGGCCGACGGTGATTAGAGGGAGGGGTGTACGGTGGAGTAGAGGTACTCGGGAAAATTCCTTCCATGGATCCTACCTTTATTGGACCTTTGGGGCACCGTAGGGGGGTAACATACAACACTGCGATCACACTTGGTTACAGATTCATCATATCACATCATTATGTATATTTCACTCGGATTCCACCCTTGTTTGCTGTGTGTTCAGTATACGCTCTGGTTGTATGGGCGGCTGGAGGGTTTATTTTCACTTAATTGCGTTCCTCGGTTGTATGGGCGGCCGTTGGGACTGTAGGTAGATTAACTTACTCCTGTCATTTTATAGAGCTTGTTATGGCTTTCAATTCTTAGTGGATTAGCGATTGTTAGCCTGTTGAGGCTCTGATTATTAGACTTTGAGTATTAAGGGGCTAGTGAGTCCTATATTATTGAGGCACTATTGAGTGGTCTTTGAGCGGATTATGGGTTCCTGGTTCTGTTCTTTAGCATGATTTTGAGTGGTAACTCTTGGTTCTTGTGGCTTAGTTATTCTATCTTAGGTTGGTACTTGTGGGGTTGATCTCCGTCTTTGCTTCTTGAAGTTGAATTTGTAATGTGATTTCCTTATGTATGTTGATCCTATCTTGAGTATGTTAAACTGCTTTCCTTCTTTCCCTTTTATTTGAGGTTACTGGTATACCACCATGTTTCTAAACTCTCCTTTTATACTATTGTTGCAAGGATTCCAGGTGCGTTCTTCTTTATTTCACCTGGGTTTCTGTGATTGTATATCTTTTGTGCTAGCATTGTATGCTTATAACTTCTGGTTGTCTATTCTCTGTGCTAGTTCCTTTTGCTTTCTCTATTACTTCGGTGACTGCTTTCTTGCTATATGTTATTTACTATTTGTATATCTTATATGTGCTCAGTCAGCCGATGATGCCTACTGAGTACCCGTTGTCTTGGTGCTCATACTACACTTCTGCATCTTTCTGGTGCAGATATTAGTTGAGCTTTTATCGTTGATCACGTTGGAGACTCGTGCAGCATTTGAATCTTCGAGACTAGGGTGAGCGCCTGACGACCAGGGCTTGACTACATCTTATATGTTGTACTGTTACTCTTGTTTATTCGAAGACAGTTGTACTTATCATTTTGTTACTTCTAGAACTTGTACTCTAGTAAAAGCTCTTGTACTATTGATACCAAGTCTTGGGGTTGGTGTAGTATCATTTGTATATATTTTGGGTTGTTGCTTCCGCGTTGTCTTATCTTTATATTCTGCTTTCACTTATTTCTATTCATTGTGCGTATTGGTTAGGTAGTAGCCCATACTAACCATTCCGGGCTACGAGAATTGGTTCGCCTACTGAGGGGTTGTAGGTGCCATCATGACCTGAGAAATTGGGTCGTGACAATGTCTGGGCTTGCCAACCGAGCCTACAAAGGAGAAAGCCACTCAAATATGGACCAAAAATGTGGCGGGGGAAGACAAAAGGTGAGAGTCTAGGGTCTAGGCTCTAGGAATGATTTACGACGAATCCAGTTAGGATTGGAAGGTATTGGATCCTCACGCCATGTTGAGGCGGTTGATGGTGTTCAGCTTGCACATATGACACAACAGATCACACATCTTACTCAAGCCTTGGCAGAATTTGATAGAAAATGGGTTGAGACCAATGAAGATTTGTCCAAGACTATCCAGTCTCTTCAAGAACAAATATCATCCTTGGTTGGTCATCATCGTCGTAGTGCAAATCATACTCCTTTCTCTTCGTCATCAAGTGACGATGTGACTGACACTAGAGAAAATAAGGAGGAGTATGTGGATACTACCCCCATTAGAATTGACTCATTTAGTTCATTTCCCTATACATTTTGAGATATTTTGATACTTTTTTTAAGTTATTGAATATTTTATAGGTCCTATTGGTGGACCTTTTATGTGTTTAGTGATATTATTACTTCGTATTTAGTTTCTTGTTATGATTGAATCTTATTATGAATGTTATGGCAGCAATTAGTGTGGATTTGGGCTATTTTGAATTAGTTTTGTAAATGGAAGGTGGTGCATATTGAAAATGCAGATTTTTGCAGCTGTAAAAAATGCAGAAAAGCGACGGATAGGGTCTCTTTTGTCCGTCGCTTTTCTGGAATTTTAAAAAAAAAAATCCAAAAAAAGCAATGGACAGCGTCACTTTTCTAGAAAAAAAAGGCGTCGCTTTTTAGTTTGCGTCCTTGTCTGTACCTTTAAAAGCAATGCTATCTGTCGTTTTTGGAAAAGCGACTGGCCACTTTCCCTCGAAAGTGAGTGTCACTTTTGGCCAAGAAAGCGACGGACAAAATCTCTTTGGGCCATCTCTTTTTAGCCTTTTCTTAGTAGTGCGATCCCTTCACTTCACTCCCCTTTAAGAACTCTCTAACTAACTAGAAGATAAAGAGTATAGAAGATGATCATATGGCTGTTTTACAAGAAAAATAAAGAATATCAAGAACCCTAATTAGATTGAGGGGGTGACTCCTTTGAAGAGTAAGAGAGAATCTATCAGCTGTTTTTTTCCATGTGCAACTGAATGTAACACATATAAATATATTATCATCAATGGTCTTAGGGAAGCTTGGGTCTTGGGCTTCTCAAGACCTCCCCCACCTCTGGGCCCTATTCTTTTCTTTAGCCTTTATTAAATATAAGCCATGTATAATAAAGTAGGTGCATCACCTACTTGTCCTGTCTTTATCCTTGCTCTCTTTTAATATGGGCCACTTGTTTTAAGTAGGTGGTCACCTACTTAGACTAGTAGGTCATTGATTTTCCTTAAGCATGTGAGTCATCCTCATTAATCAAGTAGGATGGAAGCAAATAGCTCAAATAACTAAGACGTCAAGTAAGTAGCTTAAGCAAAAAGGACGTCCAAGCAAGTAGGTGAATCACTTTGTTCCATATTCATTTTCCTTCAACTATTATTTCATATTTTTTACATTTGGACACTTAGGATTTAGCCCAAATATAGCCTCATTTTCCAAAGTTAAAATAAGTTTGTCAACGTCCACTTAGTCATACATGTACTAGGGATTACGGGGTATTATATAAGTTAACCACATAAAATATATTTGTTTATCCTAGATTTGATACAGATGAATTTGTAAGTGAGTCAAGATCACGCTTTATAATTTAACCTTGTTTTAAATTAAATTTATTAGCAGTTTCTTTACTAAGAAATAATGGAAACACAAGATATATTGCATAAATAAGATCAATAAAGTAAATGAAGATAAATCTAAATGCACTCAAGTTGGTTATGCGCATTCCCAAGAGCAGTTTCCAATTGTTCAAGCTATTGCTAAACCAAGACACAATGTAAGCAAGAAAAAATCTTAGAGACCAAAAAACTATTGTATTGAGTGAGAGAGATGGGAAGCAGGTGCCCTTACAAGTGAGAAAAGGAAACTATTTTTAAGTTACAATATTAAGCCTTGGCCAAGTAAAGTGTCCTACTCGAGCCCTATTGTAATGACCCTCCAGGTTATTTTCTATTTTTCATGCTTTTTCGGCGTTTCAAGCTTTCCCTCAGCGGCTACAGTTTATTTATGACTTTCTGGAAATAAAGGTTTGGTGCTCGGGCCATTCGTTAGGTCGTTATGACCATTTTCCTGTTTTAGAACTTCAACTTAGAAAACCTTTGACTTCGGTCAAATTTCTTGGAAGACGTGCTAAGAATAAAATTCTGATAGTTCCGTTAGCACTGGAGCAGGGATTGTGGTCTAGTGGGACCATTGGTCTGGGTTAGGAAGTCTTTGTTTTAGTTTTGTATTGCTTTCTGTGTTTTCAATCCAGTTTGACTGGTAGGTTTGACTTTGGTCAATATTCGGAGAAGACGGCCTCGGATAGAATTTCTGTCAGCACTATTAGCTCTGAAATATTGACTTTGGGCTAGGGGAACCTTTGGTTCGGGTCTCGGGACTTCTGGGCTTGCATTGGGGTATTGAGTTTTGAGTTATTTTTGGGCACAGGACCAACTTTTCCTTAAAATGATCGCCATTGGGAAAGTCGTTGATTCCATTGAGTCTGGAATGTCGTTTCTACTCTAGTAGCATTATTGGTTTGTGAGTATCTGGTTCCAATTGTGCCCAAAATGCCCCGTAAAAGATTTGAAATTACTTGTTTTTGTTGCAGGCTCAGGCCATCAGCGCCATAGGCATCCAGGGCAGCGTGATCGCGCTAGCCGCCTGGCCCTCCTTCAGCGCGAATGGCGCTGGCTAGCTCCAATGGCACCAGCCTGCGCCCAGGCCTATAAAATCCTATTTTTCTCATTTTTTTCTGCATTTTCTCCCATTTATCTCAACTACAACTTCAATTCTCTCAATTCCAATTGCTCAAAAATAGTGTTGGCTTGTGGAAATTCTTCAAATTGACGTTTAATCTTGATCCCTCATCTTTGGGGTAAGCTTCTTCTTCCCCAACTTGTTCTCCTCTTTAAGCTTAAAACTCCATTGATGGAGTCCTTATTTAGCTTGGGTTTTTGCTTGGGTTAAAGCTGCTTTGTGGGTTTAGTTGCTCGTGGCAGCTGTAGTTCCGGTCCGTGGTCAATTCTTGCTTCCTAATTGGTATGTTTTCGCCCTTGAAAATCGTAAATTCTCCATTTTATTTCTCTTGAATTAGTAGCACTTCGGGGCTATTTTGGGCCCCGAAACGAGTTTCGTTTACGCTGAAATTTTGAGCATGGGTTTCTTAATCCACCGCGGACATAATTGTGAATTTTATTTTTTGTTTCATTTCACGGGCCCTGAGGGTCATTTTCTGACTCAATTTTTAGCCCAATTTTTTTATAGCAATATGGGTGTCATTTTTCTCGTCTTGATACCTGGATTGTATTCTTGATAGTGTGGCAGCTTTCTGAGGCTATTCGGAAGGAGAAGGCACATGAGTGATGGTTCGTGCTTGCTGTTCGGCCCCGAGGTAGGTTACGATTTACTTTCTAGACTGAGTTTAGTTAGATTTTATATACTTATATGTCACTGGAATGCTAGGTTGGACCTTAGGTATACTTAGGCTTAAATCCTGTTTATTGCTTTAAATTGGCCATTTTGGATTATAGTTTAGAATTTCTATGTTTATCCTTAGCCTTGAAGCTTGTAGTATCGTTGTGGCTAGCTTAGAATCCCTAGTTTCTTTTAGGAGGTTTTAGAGATAGAGTAGAGACTCTTTGTGATTTTTTTCACTTGTACCTTCCTGTTTTATCCGCTTTATCCTACCGTTGTTGTGGACTCGAGGCCATAGCTTGGATTTGGATGGAGTTCCAGGTGAGTTCTCTTGGTTTGGAGGGTACTTGACACTGTTTTGCCTTGTTGTGTACGTTTTCTCTGAATTTGGAAATTTACGTGCTCATACTGCATTGCCATGCCTATCGATACAGAAAAGAATGATTTTTGAGACTTGTTGGGTCCTAACTTGAGATTTACTGAGTTATCATGGCTTTTGGGTTTTTAAAAGAATTATCTCAGGGTTTTTACTAATTTTGGAAGGGAAGGAAAAATACTACTTTCTATGCATATGTTGATGAGTCCGAGGATAAATTTCGGGTGCCTGATGCGTTATTTTGGTTTTTTTTCACCTTTATGCATTTACTAATAAGTCTGATAATCACTTTTTGGTGCCTCGATACTCTATTTTGAGTTTTTCCTTCATGCACTCATTGGATAAGCCTGATGTTCTATCTCGAGCGCTCGAGTACCAGATACCGGGTTTTGGTTTGAGCATATTCATACATTGCATCATCTTTACATTGCATTGCATTAGCTTGGTACGTTTGGATTGTCGGTTGATTTGGGTTGTCCTGGTTATTACTTCACCCTTTTATTGGTTTGGTTGTTTCAATTCTTGGCTTTATAACTAGATTTAGTGGACCTCTATATTTTAACTTCTTTCCTGTATCTTATTATTTATATATTATCTTTCTGCGCTTGGTCGGACTATGATACCTACTGGGTACCCATTGTCTTGGTACTCATACTACACTCTACATCTTTTTCTGATGCAGTACCTAGTATGAGCTACCCTCACTGATCCTTTCTTAGTTCGAGGCATGTTGCAGTTCAGATCGCGGTGAGCTCCCGGCGCTTTTAAAGACTTTACATGCTTCCCATCTTGTATATTCTGTCTATATTTTGTATTTTAGATAGATAGATTCTGTTGTATAGCTACTCCTTACTTTAGTCGTTTTTGTACTAGTGACACCAGGTACGGGTTGGTTCGTGTGTATGTTTTGTCTTTTCGGTCACTTTAGGGCCATCTTTTGTATATTTTGTACGATGGTATGTATCTATGCTATTGGCCCTATCTTTTCATTGATATATTCTGGTTTTCCTTATTTTAACTGTTATCATTGTCTTTCGCATCATTGGGTTTGACTTGCCTACTTGGGGGTTATGTAGGCGCCATCATGGCCCAGTTTCTGGTCGTGATAGAGTGGTATCAGAGCTCTAGGTTCACTGGTCTCGCCAGTACAAGAGCAAAGTTTCTAGTAGAGTCTCGTGGATCGGTATGATGACGTTCGTATCTAATTTGCGAGAGGCTATAGGACATTCCTAGTAAATGTGTCATGTTGTTTGATTCCTTGTCGTGCGTTCTTAACTTGGTCAACTTCTGAGTATCTTTGTTTTGCTTTTTCTCAGATGGTTCGAATGAGATCTACAGCAGGTGAGGACTAGACCCCTACACCTGCAGTTGGAGCCCCAGCTAGGGGATGGGGTAGAGGTCGAGATATGGCACGGGCTTTAGTGCCAGCTCAAATCCCAGGCTAGACTACCGTCACTGGAGCCTGAGGTTTGAGTAGAAGAGGTACAGTATGAGCTGGAGCACGTGGGGCCATCCCAGTATTCGATAAGTTTTATGGCTACTCCAGTGTTGCAGGATACTTTAGTTCAGTTATTGGGGTTTCTTGAGGGTATGACTCCACCAGCAGCTTCGTTGAGCACTCTGATTGGTTCTCAGGTTAGAGATGAGGGTCAGACTTCAGCTCAGGTGATAGCACAGGGTTCAGGAGCACAGCCTACTATCTTGACTCCCAGATTAGGGGTATTGCCGATCCCTACAGTTGTTCCACCTATTCCCACTAGGCCAATCATGTCTTATGAGGAGCAGAAGATGCTTGGTAGGTTTCTGAGATTGGTTCATTTGAGGTTTTCAGGTGTTTCTCGGGAGGATGCACATGAGTTTTTGACTAGCTGCCAGGAGAGGTTATATAATTTGGGGTTAGTTGAGTCATATGGAGCAGATTTTACACCATGTTTCAGCTGGATGGTCCAGTGAAATAGTGGTGGAGGTCATATGTTGCTTGCAGACCAGCCGGGTCACCTCCGCTTACTTGGGCCCATTTCTTCGCAGCTTTTCTAGAGAAGTATGTACAACGTAGCATGAGAGAGAGGTTGATGGATCAGTTCTCTGGGTTGGAGTAGGGCTCTATGACTGAGACTAAGTATGAGGTTCGCTTTCACCAGTTGTCTAGACACGCCACTATGATTCTGCCTACTGAGCAAGAGAGAGTATGTCAGTTTGTTTGAGGTTTGACCTTGCATCTTTACTTTGCTACAGAGGGTATGGTAGCATCGGGTCAGTCTTTTCTGGAGGTAGTTGATCATGCTCATACTATTGAAGGCATACTTTGCAAGGCCCAAGGAGGCATCGATAAGAGGCCCCGCCATTAGGGCAGTTTTAGTGGTTCACAGGCCTGGGATAGAGGCTACTATGGTAGAGGTAAGCACCAGCAGTGCTTCCAGCCGAGCTGGCCTATTCAGGTGGCATTACAGACTTCTGAGGGTAAGAGCAGCCAGAGTATTGTTCCTTCTCTACGAGGTGCTCATTCAGGGTCCACAGGTTGTGGTGGTCATTTTGATTCAGCTGGGTCTTCACAGCAGGGTACATATGGTCGGGGTTGTTATGAGTGTGGTGAGATAGGCCACTTTGCTAGAGAGTGTCCATTAGTACCGCACCAAAGGCAGCAGGACCAATTAGTTTAGGCCTCCCGGGCTCCAACACCTCCAGCTAGAGGCAGTTCACACGGTACTAAGGGTGGTTCCCAGGGTACTAGAGGTGGTCCTCAGTCCGTTAGGTCAGGTGGTCGTGGCGGTCGGAGCCATATGTATACAGTTCTAGGCTGGACAGAGGCCAAGGCTTCAGATGCTGTGATCACAGGCACGATCTTTGTTTATCATCAGTCGGCTTCTGCTTTGTTTGATCCAGGGTCTACATTCTCTTATATATCTGTTTATTATGCTACCCATCTGGAGTCTACTTGTGAGTCTTTACCTGTTCCCTTGCGCGTATCTACCCCAGTAGGAGATTCTTTAGTAGTGGATCAGGTGTATCGGGCTTGTATGGTGACTATCATGGGGTATATGACACATGGGTAGACTTGGTTGTACTTGATATGGTTGATTTCGACGTGATCTTAGGCGTGGATTGGCTGTCTCTTTATCATGCGGTCTTAGATTGCTTCACCAAGACTGTTACTCTACAGATGCCTGGTATCCCTCCTATCATATGGAAGGATGGCAATAGACACACGTCGAGGGGAGTTATATCTTTCCTGAGTGCCCAGCGATTGGTTGGGAAGGGGTGCTTAGCCTATCTTGCCTACGTCCGTGATACTAGTGCCACCACACCTCCTTTTGAGTCAGTTCCTGTGGTTTGTGAGTATTCAAATGTGTTTCCTTCTGATCTTCCGGGTCTTCCTCCTGAGTGTGACATTGACTTAGGTATTAATGTTGAGCAGGGAACCAAGCCTATTTCTATTCTGCCATATCAGATAGCACCTGCTAAGTTGAGGGAGCTTAAGGATCAGCCCCAGGATCTGTTGAGTAGAGGGTTCATCAGGCCTAGTGTGTCTCCATGGGGTTCTCCGGTTCTGTTTGTAAAGGAAAAGGATGGGTCTATGCGTATGTGTATTGACTACAGTCAGTTGAATAAGGTGACAGTTAAGAACAGATATCTGATGCCATATATTGATGATTTGTTTGACCAGCTTTAGGATGCAGCAGTGTTTTCTAAGAGATGTTTTCTAAGATAGACTTGAGATCTGGTTACCACCAGTTGAGGATCAGGGCAGCGGACATCCCAAAGATGGCATTTAGGACATGATACGGTCATTACGAGTTCCTAGTCATGTCTTTTGGGTTGACTAATGCCCCAGCAGTATTTATGGAGTTGATGAACCGTGTGTTCAATGCCTAGTTGGACTCATTTATGATTGTGTTCATCGATGACATTCTGATATACTCGAGGGATAGGGAGGAGCATAAGCAGCATCTTAGATTGGTACTTTAGACCTTGCGAGACCATTAATTGTATGCCAAATTCACTAAGTGTGAGTTTTGGCTTGTGTCTGTGAAATTCCTAGGGCACGTGGTGTCCAAGGATGGGATTATGGTAGATCCGGCAAACATTGCAGCAATTCGTGATTGGGCTAGGCCTACTTCTCCTACTGAGGTTCATAGTTTTATCGAGTTGGCAGGTTATTATAGACAGTTTATGGAGGGGTTCTCTTCGATAGCAGCTTTATTGACTAGATTAACTCAGAAGAATGTTCCCTTCCAGTGGTCAGATGAGTGTGAGGCGAGCTTTCTAAGGCTCAAGGCCTTGTTGACTTCAGCTTCAATTCTTACTCTTTCGATCGAGGGTCAGGGTTTCACCGTGTACTCTGATGCTTCGGGTATCGGTTTGGGTTGTGTATTGATACAGCAGGGCCAAGTTATTGCATATGCTTCTATATAGTTGAAGGTTCATGAGAGGAACTACCCCACACATGACTTAGAGTTAGCAGCGGTAGTTTTCGCATTGAATATTTAGAGGCATTATATTTATGGTGTGCAGTGTGAGGTCTTTACTGACCATCATAGTCTTCAGTAACTTTTCAGCTAGAAGGATCTAAATTTAAGACCGCGTAGGTGGTTATAGTTACTGAAGGACTATAATATCTCCATTATTTATCATGCGAGCAAGGCAAATGTGATGGCGGATGCCTTGAGCTGAAAGGCGGTGAGTATGGGTAGCTTGGCTTTCTTAGCGATAAAAGAGCGACCTTTTGCTTGGGACATCCAGTCCTTGGCTAACAGGTTGGTTAGACTTGACATTTCTGAGCTAGGCTGTATTCTTGCTTGTGTTGAGGCTAGATTTTCCTTGTTGGAGCATATTCGGGCACAGCAGTTTGATGATGCAAGGTTGAGGATCATTTGTGACAAGATATTGAGCGGTGAGGCTAGGAAGTCGACTTTAGATTCAAAGGGTATTCTGAGGATCGAGAGTTGTATCTGCATTCCTAGAGTTGGTGACTTGGTTAGATTGATCTTGGAGGAGGCCTTTTGTTCTAGATACTCCATTTATCTAAGGGCAGCTAAGATGTATCATGACTTGAGGCACCACAACTGGTGGTGTGGGATGAAGAGGGATATTTCAGCTTTCGTATCTAGGTGCTTGAACTATCAACAGGTGAAGTTTAAGCAACAGAGGCCAGGTGGTTTGTCTCAGAGGCTACCCATTCCAGAGTGGAAATGGGAGCGGATCACTATGGACTTTATAGTCGGATTGCCACGTACCTTGTGGAGATTTGATGCTATTTAGGTTATTATGGATGGGTTGACAAAGTTTACTCACTTTCTGCCGGTTTAGACTTCCTACAGTTCTGAGAGGTTGGCCCAGATCTACATTCGAGAGATTGTTTGTTTGCATGGTATGCCTGTTTCTATCATTTCTGACTATGGTACTCAGTTCACTTCGCATTTCTAGAGGTCCATTCAGAGAGAGTTGGGTACTAGAGTTGAGCTTAGCACCGTTTTTCATCTGTAGACCAATGGTCAGTCAGAGCATACCATTCAGGTTCAGGAGGATATGTGTTATTAATTTCGAGGGTCAGTGGGACCAGTGTTTAGCCTTGGCAGAATTTGCATATAATAATAGTTACCATTCTAGCATTTAGATGGCTCCATTTGAGGCTTTGTATGGTACGTGGTGCAGGTCTCTGGTGGGTTAGTTTGATGCTTTTGAGGTTAGGTCGTGGGGTACCGACTTACTTCGTGATTCTATGGATAGAGTTCGAGTCATTCAGGAGAGACTCTGCACTGCCCAGAGTAGGCAGAAGAGTTATGCTGATTGGAGGGTTCAAAATCTAGAGTTCATGGTTGGAGATAGTATGTTCCTTCGGGTGTCGCCCATGAAGGGTGTGATGAGGTTCGGGAGGAAAGGTAAGCTCAGTCCTAGGTTCATTGGGCCTTTCGAGATCCTTCGTCGTATTGGAAAGGTAGCATATAAGTTGGCCTTGCCTCCTGCTCTTTCTAGTATTCACCCAGTTTTTCATGTCTCTATGTTGCGTCAGTATATTTCGGATGAGTTTCACGTGCTTCAGTTAGAGTCAGTTCAGTTGGATGAGTCCTTAGTCTTTGAGGAGGATCCTGTTGCTATTTTGGACAGGCAGGTTAGAAAGTTGAGGTCCAAGGAGATTCCATCGATTAAGGTTCAGTGGCGGCAGCATCCTGTCGAGGAGGCTACTTAGGAGATTGAGACCGACATGCGGACCCGCTATCCTCGTCTTTTGGGTCTTTAAGTACTATCCTTTTTCTAACTTTCATGGATGAAAGTCCTTTTAGTAGTGGATGTTGTAATGACCCTCCAGGTTATTTTCTATTTTTCATACTTTTTCTGTATTTCGAGCTTTCCCTTAACAGCTATAGATCATTTATGACTTGCCGGGACTAATGGTTCGGTGCTCGAGCCATTTGTTAGGCCATTATGACCATTTCCCTGTTTAGAACTTCAACTTAGAAAACCTCTGACTTCAGTCAACTTTCTTGGAAGACATGCTCAGAATCGAATTTCGACAGTTCTGTTGGCTTCGAAGCGGGGACTTTGGTCTAGTGGGACCATTGGTCTGGGTGTGGGAGTCTTCGTTTTGGTTTTGTGTTGCTTTCTCTGTTTTCAAGCCAGATTGGCTAGTAGGGTTGACTTTGGTCAACATTCAGAGAAGATGGCCTCGGATGGAATTTCTGGCAGCGCTATAGGCTCTGGAATGTCGACTTTGGGCTAGCAGAAACTTTGGTTCGGGTCCCGGGACTTTCGGAATTACTTTGGGGTATTCAGTTCCGAGTAAGTTTTGGGCATGGGGCCCACTTTTCCTTAAAATGATCTCCGTTGGGAAATTCATCAATTTCGTTGAGTCCAGAATGTCGTTTCCACTCTAGTAGCATTATTGGTTTGTGCGTATCGGGTTCCGATTGTGCCCGGAATGCCCCGTTGAAGATTTGAAATTGTTGGTTTTGTTGCAGGCACAGGACTTCAGCGCCATCGGCGCCCAGGGCAGCACGATCGCGCTAGCCGCCTGGCCCTCCTTCAGCGCCAATGGCGCCAGCCTGCGCCCAGGCCTATAAAATCCTATTTTTCCCATTTTTTTCAGCAATTTCTCTCATTTTTCTCAACTCTAACTTCAACTCTCTCAATTCCAATTGCTCAAAAAGAGTGTTGGCTTGTGGGAATTCTTCAAATTGATGTTTAATCTTGCTCCCTCATCATTGTGGTAAGCTTCTTCTTCCCCAACTTGTTCTCCTCTTTAAGCTTAAAACTCCATCGATGGAGTCCTTATTTAGCTTGGGTTTTTGCTTGGGTTGAAGCTGCTTTGTGAGTTTAGTTGCTCGTGGTAGCTGTAGTTCCGATCCGTGGTCAATTCTTGCTTCCTAATTGGTACGTTTCCGCCCTTGAAAATCGTAAATTCTCCATTTTGTTTCTCTTGAATTAGTAGCACTTCGGGGCTATTTTGGGCCCCGAAACAAGCTCCATTTGCGCTCAAATTTTGAGCATGGGTTTCTTAATCCACCGCGGGAATAATTGTGAATTTTATTTTTGTTTTATTGCGCGAGCCCCGAGGCTCATTTTCCCACTCGATTTCCGGTTTGATTTTTTGTATAGCAATATGGTGTCATTTTTCTCGTCTTGATACCTGGATTATATTCTTGATAGCGTGGCAGCTTTCTGAGGCTGTTCAGAAGGGGAAGGCATATGAGTGATGGTTCGTGCTTGTAGTTCGGCCCCGAGGTAGGTTACGGTTTACTTTCTAGACTGTGTTTAGTTAGATTTTATAAACTGGAATGCTAGGTTGGACCTTAGGTAGACTTAGACTTAAATCCTATTTATTACTTTAAATTGACCATTTCGGATTATAGTTTAGAATTTCTATGTTTATCCTTAGCCTAGAAGCTTGTAGTATCGTTGTGGCTAGCTTAGAATCCCTAGTTGCTTTTAGAAGGTTTTAGAGGTAGAGTAGAGACTCTTTGTGATTTGTTTTGCTTGTACCTTCCTGTTTTATCTGTTTTATCCTACCGTTGTGTGTAACTGTGGGCTTGAGGCCATAGCTTGGATTTAGGTGGAGTGTCAGGTCAGTTCTCTTGGTTTGGAGGGTACTTGACCCTGTTTTGCCTTGTTGTGTGCGTTTTTTCTGAATTTGGAAATTTACATGCTCATACTGGATTGCCATGTCTATTGATACAAAAAAGAACGATTTTTGAGACTTGTTGGGTCTGAACTTTAGATTTACTGAGTTATCATGGCTTTTGGGTTTTTAAAAGGATTATCTCGGGGTTGTTACTGATTTTGGAAGGAAAGGGAAAAATACTACTTTCTATGCATATGTTGATGAGTTCGAGGATAAATTTCAGGCGCCCGATGTGTTATTTTGGGTTTTTTTACCTTTATGCATTTACTGATAAGTTCGATGATCACTTTCGAGTGCCCCGATACTCTATTTTGGGTTTTTCCTTCATGCCCTTGATAAGCACGATGTTCTATCCCGGGCGCCCGAGTACTAGATATCGGGTTTTGGTTTGAGCATATTCATACATTGCATCATATTTACATTGCATTGCATTGGCTTGGGTACATTTGGATTGTCGGTTGATTTGGGTTGTCCTGGTTATTACTTCACCCTTTTATTAGTTTGGTTGTTTCGATTCTCAGCTTTATAACTAGATTTAGTGGACCCCTATATTTTAACTGCTTTTCTGTATCTTATTATTTATATATTATCTTTCTGTGCTCGATCGGCCTATGATGCCTACTGGGTACCCATTGTCTTGGTACTCATACTATACTCTGCATCTTTTTTCTGATGCAACACCTAGTATGAGCCACCCTCAATGATCCTCCCTTCGTTTGAGGCTTGTTGCAGTTAAGATTGCGGTGAGCTCTCGACGCTTTTGGAGACTTTACATGTTTTCCATCTTGTATATGTTGTCTATATTTTGTATTTTGGATAGACAGAGTCTGTTTTATAGCGACTCTTTACTTTAGTCGCTCTTATACTAGTGAAACCAGGTTCGGGTTGGTTCTCGTGTATGTTGTCTTTTCGATCACTTTAGGGCCATATTTTGTATATTTTGTACGATGGTATGTATCAATGCTATTGGCCCTGTCTTTTTATTGCATATCTTCTGCTCTTCCTTATTTTAACTGTTATTGTTGTCTTCTGCATCGTTGAGTTTGGCTTGCCTACTGAGGGGTTATGTAGGCGCCATTATGGCCGAGTTTTGGGTCGTGACACCTATAGTACCTAAACTTATGTCATTATGCCATGTGTTCTATCAGCTGAGGGTTGTGCCAGCTAATTTTCATGCAATTCTCAGCGCCGTATGAACTAATTTTCACACCTAAGGAGTCTGACAAATCTATCTCTTGTTTATCCCTTGCGCCACATCATTATAGGGAGCAAACCACCAAGCCCTATTCTGCATGAGAAGGCGTTCTCTATAGTCTTTATCTTGGAAGTGCCTCTCGAGGCTCCATGTCCTTTGAAGTGATGGGACCCTATACGGGTTATTCTATTAATTCCATATATCTTCAAGACAATTTTACTTCATACAGATAGTCTCTTTATCTTTCGGGATGTTACGCCTAATTGTTCTCAAGAGATGGAAAGAAAATGAGATCATCAACCGAGTTATCTTAACTTTCTTTTTCCACCCATAGAAATGAAATGTCATCTCCTTCCGCAAATTTCTCCCTTGCCATATGTACGGTCTACATGCATTTCTCTTCCCTAGGCGATGTTTGGAAAACCAATCTCTCCATTCTTCTTAAATGATGCCGCCACTCTTAATTTTTGCCTATATTCTTCACTTGCACATCTGCTCCTTACCTTCATTTCCTCCGACAAACTTTTTTTTCCAGACTTTTTTTTCGGTTGCCCCTTATGCATCATGTCTTTTTCTCTGGCAAGTTCTACGTCCTTTGCCTCGGCTACTGGTGGGGTTCCAAGAAAAAAGAGAAGATGGAGAATGCTCTTGATTCCTCTATTGATGAAATTATCCCTCTTTCATACGATTTCAAGGACGATTTTAAGGTCCAGAAGATCAAACCCAGTATTGATAACAGGAATTAATTTGTGAGTGAGTTTTGCTCAACCATAAAGAGGGCAGATATTGAAATGGTTCAATCAACCTATAATTGGCCTTTTGGGAGATTTCAGGTGGAAACCCCTAGCATTTTTGAGAACATTTTGTCTTCTCGACCCGGTTATACCTTCATTTATACTTACCCCTTTAATGCGGGACTTGGTGACCTAATAGATGAGGTGATTATATTATTATGCAACACCTTTCAGTTGCGTTTAGGCCAGCTCGGCCTGGGGTGTGAAGGGCCATTGTTGGATAAGAATCTACAACAAACTAGAATGCCTTTGTTGATGATCCTTTACTCCTAGCATCTAGGGTTTCTCAAATAATGTGATATCTCACACCGGGTAAATCTTTAATCCCTCCTCCTCTTACTAAGACTACAAAATGTTTTTGTAAATTATGGCCAATGTTAGGTATATAAGTAGTGATTTCAAATCCAGAGGTTAATCATACTCTGGAAATTTTATGCAGGGCAGAGTTTGTTTTTGTGGGGTGATAGTAGAAAAGTTGACAGATAAGTCACCCTTACTGCCACTCTACAGAACCGTACACGGGATTTTTACCTTATACAACTCCTCGTTTAATTCTTTTGAATTCATTAGATCATTTTATGCATTCAAGAATCCCCCCCCCCCATTCTTCCACTCTACCCCAAAGAGTAACTAGGACCAATTTAGTCATGTTTTTATGTTCTAATTGAACACTGACCTATCTTCGAGCATTGGCCACCCTTCCAATAGAGAGTTTTCTATGAGACACTTACTTCTACTTTACTCTCCTTATTTTGTCCGAGGAGTCATAGTACAACTGGATCACCGCAGGAGGAAATCCCTGATAGGTGGTTCAGATGACATCAATGACTGGGGGTGGGTTGACCATTTTGTTGTTGTGGTTGTCAACACCTCTATGTTTCTGCCCTTCCCAATCTTTGGAACATACAGCATGAGTGCTTGTGATTTATTTAAAAAATCTCCCCCGCGCTATTGTATAGGTCTTCGAATCTTTTTCAATGTATTGACCCTTTAAGTATCTTATGCGGCTGTTTGATGGTGCTCATCCCCATATATTTTGGTGCCACTGCTGGGAAATATGGTTTAGAAATTTTTTAGTGTTTATTTCTACTAGCAGTCCTTATTTCTCAATTAATTTTTTTTTGATGTTTTTGTTTTCCTTCAGGATCAATGGAATACCAATATGGAATCATTGAGGGCGTTGAGCTAACTGAGGCTCAATATGTTGCTGCTACCTTGGCTGCTAATATAGACAATCCTAATACAGTTGATCTTGCAGCAGCTGATGTTGCTGCTTTAGATGCTAAGAATCAACATTGGGTTGTTGTTGTTGCCTGCCAACTACAAAATGTGAATCCTAATCTCCAGAATATACATGTGTGAGGTCTGCCACTAGAAGATGATATGAATGTGGAGCTGGCAGGGTTTGCAGCTACTATTGTGTTTCCCCCACTTGGTGACACAAAGTTTGATGTTACCAGCACCATGTTGCACCTGCTGACACTGAAAGGAGCATTCGGGGGTCTACCATCTGATGACCCAAATCAGCATTCGCTGAACTTTATAGGAGTCTACAAGGCACACAGGCTACCAGGTATTTCTCAGGAGGTTATTTGACTCAGACTCTTTCCATTCTCTTTGACCGAGAAAGCCACTACCTAGTTAAATAAGTTGCCCAATCAGTCAATCACTACTTGGGTTGAACTAACAGAGGCATTCCTCGAAAGATTTTTTCCACCATCACGAATGTTAAAGTTAAGAGATGAGATTAGAAACTTCAGACAGCTATCAGGAAATGCATTGCATGAAGCTTGGTTGAGGTTTAAGAAGAATATTAAACAGTTCCCAAACCATAGATTTCCAAATCAGGTGCTACTTGAGAGTTTCTATAGGTCATTGGATACGATGAACAAGTTTGTGGCTGACGATATTGCTGGAAGTACTATGATGCTACACACTTTTACTCAAGCTAGTGAGCTACTTGACAAACTGAAAAAAAACCAATAGAGCATGGCATATGAAAGAGGCAGAAGTGGCTAGCAATAGTCAGTATATGGGAATATCTATAGAATAGTTGAGGAGAGAAGAAGCATGCGATCAGGATATATAGCTCATCTGAAAACACAAATGGATTTGATTATCCAGCATATCATGAGGGTCAGTACTCAGAAGGTTAATGCTATTGGTTCTCAAGGTAAGGCACCTCGACCAGAAGAATATTATTCAGACTCTGAGGAGGAGGAAAATTATTTTAAGAATCAATCGAAGACTCTTGGTATAGGGACTAAGGGAATCAAGGTCAGAATAATTATAGAGATAACAACTATGAGAGTCATGATAAAATCAATGCAATTAGAGAGATAGAGATGGCTACAAAATAATCAAAGTGGTGCATATGTTCCTCCTTGAGGAAGAGATACTCAGTCATTAGCTAATGATCCTACTGGGTCAAAAGTTGAAGAGATTTTGAAAAAGTTGCTTACCAGAGCTAAATCCACTAATTCCAGAATCAAAAAAATTGAAGTGATATATCAAGCATAAATCAGATAGTGAACTCCCACTCCACTTCTATAAAGCAGTTTTAACAATAGAGGAGTCAAATTTTGGCAGCCCTAAATATGCGACAAAGAGGTACCTGTCTAATGACACATTACCCAATCCAAAAATGATAGTCAATATATGGTGGTTACTATACTAAGTGGTAAGGTAATGGTGGATGAGGAAAAATAGGTTGTTGAAGTTGAAAATTAGAAAGAGAAAGTTCCTACAAAGTAATGGGTTATAGTGAATGAAGCAGGAGAGCAGCAAGAGTCAATTGATGTTGATAAGGTGGCAGTTATTGAGATTGAGAATAAAGAAACTGGTAAGGCTCCAGGTTATATAGAAGAAAATCTAGAGCAAAGGGAAAGGAAAAAGTGACTCCAGAAGTGTTAACTCCAATTCCTAGACCACCTCATTTTCCCCCATAGGCTGAAGAAGAAAGCGGATGAAGACAAGTTCCATAAGTTTATTTTTATGTTGAAGTAGTTGTCAGTAAATATTTTGTTGGTAAAAACATAAGGTAGATGCCAGGTTATGCTAAATTCATGAAAGACTTGGTGACTATAAAGAGAATAGTGAGTTTTGAGCCAACAGATAATGTGCGCAACTGTAGGGCCATCATATCATATTCTTTAGTTGAGAAGAAGGAAGACCCTGGTGCTTTTATAATTTTGCTATGGCTCTTTATGATCTGGGTGCAAGCATAAATCTGATGTCGCTTGCTATTTATAAGATGTTAGGCTAGGGAGCCCCCAGATCGACTACTATACGGCTATTGATGGCGGACTGCACATTTAAGAAGTCGATTGGGATATTATATGATGTGTTGGTGAAGATGGCTCATTTTATCTTCCCAGCTGATTTTGTCATCTTAGATTGTGAGGTTGATTTTGAAGTCCTAATCATCTTAGGGAGACCCTTCTTGGCTACTGGAAGACCACTTGTGGATGTAAAGTATGGCAAAATGAGGTTTAGATTAATGATAAGGAAGTCATGTTCAATATTTGTAAATCTATGAAGCAGCCAAAGGATATGAGTGTCATTTATGTGATTGACACTATTGATTATGTGGTGATGTGTCAATTAAAGAGAAGTTCACAACTGAGACTTTGGCAACTATGAGCATGATTTTAGATGTTGAAGACGTGGATGACTATGAAGAAATGGTAAATGTTCTATATGGTAAGGGTTTGTATCCATATGCTCCAAAGAAGTTAGATCTTGACTTGAAGAACCATGACACTCCTATAGATAAGCCTAACCATGACACTCCTATAGATAAGCCTTCCATTGAGCAACCACCAGTCCTAGAGCTCAAGCCTCTTCCATCATACTTACAATATGTCTTTTTGGGGCCATATAATACTATACTAGTGATCATTTTGGCAAGTTTACTTGAATGGCAGGTGGAAGCTTTGGTGTCTATTATGTAGTTGTACAAAAGGGCCATTGGTTAGACCATGGCTGATATTATTGGGATACCTCCAGGTATTTACTCGCATAATATTCAGCTTGATGAGGATATTATTCCTAGCATAGAATACTGGAGAAGGCTGAATCCACTAATGCAAGTAGTTATAAAGAAAGAAATAACTAAGTGTCTAGACATGGGTATAGTATATCCGATCTCTGATAACAAGTGGGTGAGTCCAGTGCAGTGTGTGCCAAATAAATAAAGGATGACTATTGTCCCAAATAACAAGAATGAGTTAATTCCCACATGTAAAGTTATAGGTTGGCGGGTGTGTATAGATTACAGGAAGTTGAACTTTTGGACCAAGAAGGATCACTTCCCTATGCCCTTCATGGACCAGATGCTTGATAGACTTGTAAGTAAAGGGTGGTACTATTTTCTTGATAGTTACTTGAGATATAATCATATCTTTATTTCTCCAGAAGATCAGGAAAAGACCACCTTTACTTGTCCTTATGGGACTTTCACTTTCAAAAGGATGCCATTCGGTCTATACAATGTACCTTCCACTCTTCAAAGGTGTATGATGTCCATATTTTCAGACATGGTAGAAGACACAATCAAGATCTTTATGGATGATTCCTTAGTAGTTGGTGACTCCTTTAAAGATTGCCTAGCTCACTTGGCAAAAGTGTTGAAATGATGTGAGAAAACCAACCTTGTTCTAAACTGGGAGAAGTGCCACTTCAGGGTGAAAGAGGGTATTATGTTAGGCCACAAAATTTCTAAAAAATGAATTAAGGTAGACAAAAAGAAAACTAAAGTTATTGCCAAGCTACCTCCTTCGATTTCTGTGAAGGGTGTTCACAGTTTCCTAGGGAATGCTGGGTTTTATAGGTGATTTATTAAAGTTTTTTTTGAAGATTGTGAATCCCTTGTGTAAGATGCTTGAGAAAGAATCAAATTTTGTGTTTGATGATGCATGTTTGAAGGAATTCAAATTCCTAAAAAGGAAGCTCACTTCATCTCCTATTATTATTACATCGGATTGCTCCAAGCCATTTGAGGTGATATGCAACGCTACTGGGTGGCCCTAGGTGCAGTTTTGGGACAAAGGAGATTTTTCATCTAATCTATTATGCTAGCAAAGCATTGAATATGGCCCAAAAGTACAACACGATGATTGAACAAGAGTTGTTAGTTGTGGTATATGCATTTGAGAAGTTTAGAGCTTATTTGTTAGGCATTATGATCATTGTTCACACTGACCATGCAACAATCAGGTATCTCATGGCTAAGAAAGATGCAAAGCCAAGGTTAATTACATGGTGCTTTTGTGGCAAGAATTTGACTTTGATGTTAAAGATTGGAAAGGTATTGAAATTAGGTTGTGAATCACTTATCGAGGTTAGAAGAAGAGGGGAGGCCCAAAGGTGAGCTGGAAATTAATGAAGCCTTCCCTAATGATCAAGTATTGGCAGCCTCCCATGATCTGATTCCTTGGTTTGCGAACTATGCCAATTTTTTGGTTAGTGACTTAATGTTTGAAGACTTGAACTTCCATCAGAAAAGGAAGTTCCTTTATGATGTGAGGAAGTTTTATTGGGATGAGCCATACTTATTTTGGATTTGTGTTAATAATATGATCCCGAGATGTTATATGTAAGGCAGAGATGATGGATATTCTGGAGGCATGTCATTCCTCTCTTGTAGGGGGACATCGTGATGCCATCCAGAGCATAGAATATTATTCATAATGGCTACTATTGGGCCACCATCCATCAATATGCCTATGACTTTGTTAAGTCATGCGACCAGTGCCAGCGCCATGGTGCTATATCTAGAAAACATGAGTTGCCAATAACCCTAATTCTAGAAGTAGAGTTGTTTGATATATGGGGTGTTGACACCCAATTTTGGCCCTCCTTTTTCCCATAATTAATTTTTATATGCTTCTTAATCCCGAGGATTTTTTCAAATAATTTTCTTATTTCTATATTAATTTTATATTAATTTTGGCACCAATAACCGTTTTGTTTTAAATATTTCCTTTATATTTTTTTTATAATCATAATTACTAATAATATTGTATCTTATAAAATCACCCCAAAAATATTTTATAATTTCTTTCTTTTTAACGAATTATTAGTATAGTAACTTTTATTCTAAATGAAATCTTATCGTATCGCTATAACATTTCCTAAATATTGTTCTATCAATTGAGGATTGCGATTACGCGTATCAAAATTATGTTTAAGTCAACTATATAAGTATTTGAAAATTAATTAGGATAAAAGAAGCATCGTTAAATTAATTAAGTGGAAAACGACTAGGGAAATTATTTCATTTTTCTACCAAATTAATCCATTTACCCAAATTTTTGGGCCAGACCCTTATTTGTTTCAGCCCAAAACTCCTAACCCACTACCCAACCACCCGACCCAGCCCAAAACCCCTGACCCGGCCCAAATTCCTCTCAACTAAACCCACCCTAATTCACTTTCTCTCCTCCATTTCACCCAAAACAAACATACCCCTCACTTCAGCCTCCAACACCACCGACAACCCCCACCCCCATACCCTGCTGCCGCCGCCCAAACCCCAAAGACCCGCCGGATTTTGCGGGCAAACGGCGACCACACCCTCTCCCGTCACCTCACAACGTCCCTTCCCCTTTTCGGAGGCTTTTGGTAGCCTCGAAAAGGTCGCCACCGCCGGTTGCAGACCTCGGAAAAGAGGAAACCAGCCGTTGCCCGACTGTCTACCTCCACCGCCTCCGACCCATCACCATCCGCCTGAAAAGGTAGGCATCTCATCTTCCTTTTTCTCTGATTTTCATCATTTCCTTTTGCAACTTGGCTTTCCAAGAATTCAAATTTTGAATTCTTGGAAAGAGCCGTTTGAGCCCCAAAATTTCGGCTATAAAAGGACGAAAAAGAACAGATTTAGGACCCGGATTTTTTTTTATCACACACAGACACAAAGAGGGAGAACACACACACACGGAGGGAACACACACAGAAACAGACACACGAACACACACACACAGACAGACGGGCGGAAAATCAGAAACTATTATCAAAACAGCTTATCAAAAAAAAAAATTGTTCTCTGTTTGGTTCACTGTCGATTTGCATACTCACTATTCGTTTCACTCTTGTTGTCTCATTTGCTATTCGGATAACCGGAGTCGGAGTCGGAGTCAGCTAGTTTGAAACTCGACACTCAACGGCCTCAATCGCTGCCCAACACAAGGTAAAAATCTTTCTTATAACTCAGTTTATGTTCTCCTCTTGTTTTGGGCATTGATATGTTTTCGTAAAGAAGAATATGTGAGCACCTTGTTTGGTTTCGCGGTTTGGCCGTGTGTGGTTGGTTTGGTGTGTTGTATATGAGAAATCAATAGAGTTTCGTTTTACTGCTTAGGGGAGCGAAATTTTAACAGTGAGTTGGTTGAATTAAAATCGGTAGTGTTGGTTTCATCTTCTTGTATTATGCTTGTTATCGTTTCTCTTTGGGTGTTCGCTGACTTCGCTTGAGTTCCAAGAGTGTATAAATCATCCCGTCTTAATTTCGTTGCACTTGGATTTTGTTAATCGTTTACTATGTAGTTACTCAGGATGTTAGTTGTTTGATTTTAGGTGTTAAAATGTGAAACGAAAAATCAGTTCTTGGCCGTTTGGTTTGGCTTATGTGTTTGTGAAGTGTTTACAACTCAAAACTTGGCTTAATTGTTGTAAATGGTGGTGTTTGTTTGGTTTGAATTATTGTGGCTAATTTGAAGTAATATAGTTGTTGGTTTGTTTGGTTGCATTTATAGTTTGATGGTGTATTAGAAGAGTATCTTTGCAACCTTTAAATGCCTCAAAAATGAACTATAGGAAGGTTGGAGTCTTCATATATATTCATTGAACTATTTTGAGGTCATTGTGATATCACTCTTGATACTTCGGACACAATAATGGCTTACCTACGTCCTTGCTTGTTTATATGACACGGGCAGCCCTTTATCTTAGCGTGAGGAGACCTTTAAAAGGCTCAAAACTTCAAGTATAGTAATCTGCCTCCCTTTTGCTCGAACACTTGAAAATGCATCAATTGTTAGTTACACTTTAGGCTAGTTGTTCACTTCAATGGGATTTTTGAAACTTCTCACTTTAAGTTTCGAAAGGTAATTGGCTACTTTTTTTTTTAGATTGAAGTTTATAGGTATGTTTCAAGTCTACTATTATTGTTTGATTTTACATCATGAATTTGGAAGTAGTAATTTGAGTTTTAAGGACGTTTAAACAAGCATGAGGTTCGCTACTAAATCAAGTTGGTTTCGTTTGACTAGTTTCCTGTACGTTTCAATATTGAGCGGGTTCAAATGTTTTCAATATGAGTTTGGTTAGCTTATAAAGTAGTGTCAAACCATTCGAGAAGAAATAGTGGCTGCTATTTTTTTTTTTTTTTTTTTTTCAAGTAAGCGGGTGTCTCCAAAACTGTTGGACTGATTTCATATCCTAATGAATCCATGGGAGTTAATTAGCACGTAGACATGCCTTTTATGTTACTCTGGTTTAACTGTTGAGCTTGGATGCACATGCGTACTGCTTTAAATTGGTCTAAGCAGCGAATGCTCTTAATTGTAGAAGTGTTTATGTGCTCACTTAGTAGTAATGTGACCAAGATAAGTGAAAAACTGAACATAAGGTTTTAAACATGGCAGCTTCTTTTTCTTTTAATGAAAATCTTGATTTTGTACTAAACTTGTGATCCCGTTTACCTTCGATTTCTTTATCATATGTCCCTGTCATATGGTGAAGCAAATCTTTCCACATTGATTATATTGCACTTAGTTTCGTTAGCTGTATATCACGTGGTTAATCGGGATGTTAACGGACTGATTTTGGGCATGAAGAGTGCGAAAACTAAATCAGTGTTTGGTCGTTTGGTTTTGTTCACATTAGGTGTCATCTGTTAAACATTTTTGACATTTTTGAGTGCAGTAAATTTCAGTTTCAAAAATATGGTTACATGTCGTCTTTCATATATTCTTGTGTATTTACCAAATAGCATGTTTGTTTTCTTTATCACTTTATTGTTAAGTTTGGCATATTTCTATATTTTTGTAAACTTTGTTATGCAAGTTACTAATCCTTATCACCTTTCTTTGTTTCATGTACACCCCGGAGAGTTGGAGTTCTCATTTGAAACTCAATCTCGGCCCGAATATGTTTTGGGTCGAACAACTATTAGGAACCATCGCGGTGTTTCGGAGTCACTCATCAGGAGACTAGTTCCTCCAAAGGAACTTAACATACTTAGTCCTTTATTTTTTTTATATGCTTTTCTTATTACTTGAATTTGTTGACTAACTTTGTATTATTTGGGTGTGTACTTTTCTTTGTGATTTTTGATTAATGTTTATTTTTGGTTTATAGTTTCGAATGGATTACTTTATTTAGCTTAAAATTTTGAAAGTAAGTTTCCTTCACTTTTTTTAGTTTAGACAAATGTTTCGGGTTCCTTTTTTTTTAATACTTTAAAATTAGTGGTTAAACACTTTCAAAAATAGTAGTGATAAGTGGTGAATAGTGCAGATTTTTTTTTATTAACTAACTTAGGCTTGTTTCAAGAAACAACTTGTTTCAAATAACTCGCGGTAGATTTTCAAAAATCAAAAATATTACTTAGCGATTCAATTTATTTTCAAACAAATTTCAGTCATTCTCAGGCCTTAGATTATAGAATGTTTTTATCTAACTTAGGCAAGCCTCCTTTATATTTATCAATAACTTGTATTCTCTTATTCTAACCCTAATATTTTACAAGTATTTTGCTATACTCTCTATATATATTTTGAGATTTTCAGATTTTTTAAGGCCTCAAAACGCAAGGTATATATATGTCATATGCTATCTACTACAAGGTATATATACTTATATTTCTACTTACTCTCCTTCCTACTTAAATTATACATATATTATTTTATCACAATTACATTTACGTACACAATACTTCTTTCATATCCAATGCATGTTCATTTTCACTTTACGAATAAAAGTCTTCTTTATACGAAACAAATAATTTTCATTCTCTACTCAAGTCTTCAAATTCCCTTTTACATGAAATATATTTACAAAACAAATATGATTTTCTCTTACATCTTTTTCTTTCCTATTACCAATATATTTCTTACATATTTTTACTTATCCAAGCCTTTTAAATAATAAACTCTTCATATGATTTTTTTTTTTTTTTTTTTTTTATATTTTTCAATATACATACGTCATCTTTATTTAATAAATATGTCATAAACTTTCTCAAACTTTAAGACCTACATATATTTTATTTTACAAAGGCATATTTATTATAAATAATATCTTCATCTTTTTTACATAGCTTTTAAGTATATATATTTCTTATAAATCATAAAGTTTTACATACTTTAATTATTGCTATTAAACTTTCATATATTTTGACATGCACGTACATGTGTCTCATTTTTTTTTACCATAAGCATATTTTATACTTTTGCCTATTGTAGTGGCATGTGTCATATACTTTGAGTTTTCTTAAATTAATAAAAATATGTTTTTATCACCCTTTTTAGCAAATAATGGACAAATAATTTTCCCAAATATGTTTCTAAAACTGAGTTTAAGGACTATCTTCGGATAGGCTCTGAAGGGTGCCTAACACCTTCCCTTCGAGTAACCAAAACTCTTACCCAGAATCTCAAACGTTTTCGCAGACTAAAAACAGAGTTTTACATTAAAAAATGGTTTCCTAAGTTTTCCTAAAATTTAGGTGGCGACTCTAAACCCTTTTTCCAAAACAAAGGCAGAAAGAGCCGGATGTTGCAAGCATATTTTGGCCAGTTCAAAATAGGGCGCGACAGCATGGCGACTCTGCTGGGGATAACTTATGTTTTTACCTTAGCATGCTTAGTTTATAAATATTATTTGGGTATTTGTTTATTTGTAGTACTTTATTGGCTTTATTTATGTTTATATTTGTTTGAAAGGACGCAAGTCAAATCCAAACTTGTGTTCCTTATTTGTTTGATAAACACTACTTGTTACTGCTTTCTCACTTGCATTCTTCTATCGAGTCTTTGGCCGTACACATTTCACACACTGTGGTACACGCGGAGGGTTTTATGCCCTCCCAAACCTTCTTTTGGATTCCTTAGTTTCAGGGTCGGTGCATTTAGGTTAGTGTGCCGTCTCGCAGTTATTCAGTCCACTCTTAAATCTAGGAAAATACTCTTACTCTAGAAATAAGTCATGTTGCATAGCCTTAGGCAGGACGATCCCGGGGATTGACACTGCATTTAGGGAACCACCCTTATTGTCAACGGGTTTTTCATAAAACCCAACGACATATACTTTGTGTGTGATTGATGTAAATGATACAAACTAAAACACATAATGGATTTGGGATAAACAAACTTATCATACCCTTTACCTTTTTTTTCAGATGAATATCAACCAAAACTTACCAAACATCCAAATGATTTTCTCAGCTCCCCATAACCTACAACGCTGGTGGAACAACATCAGGACTCTATATGGACACGAGATTTCCAAACACCTGGGATCTCTCACTGAGCTGTTGGATATCCAAGCCAATGAGATGATAACAAAGTCGCTGATTGAATTTAGGAACCCAACCACCGCGACATTTCAGTTCTCTGACTTTGAAATCACGCCTACCTTGGAAGAGGTCAGTAGCCTAACAGATCTGGCGCTCGAAGGAAGAGAACCAGTATTGCCCTCAACCATGTCTGGAAGAAAGTTTCTACACGCTTTGGGTCTAAAAGTCTGCCCGGCCCTTAGGAATGTAGAAAATAGATGTGTAGGTTTGAACTATCTCTTTCAGAGGTTTGGACGTCAAGAAAGCTATGATGGTTATCGACAGGAATTTGCTTGTAGCAGAGCAAAATGGGAAAGAATCCGACCTGTGGCTTTTGCACTCGCTTTCTTAGGGATCATGGTCTTTCCTAAGAAGATAGGCCGCATCAATATAAATTTGATGCCAGTAGTCCTTGCCTTGTTCAATAGCTCCAAAAGGTTAACATTAGTACCAATGCTTTTGGCAGAATTATTCAGAGCTTTGTCCTCCTGCTCAAGAGGATATGATTGCTTTGGCGGATGCAATTTGCTACTACAAATTTGGGCCGTAGAGCATTTCTTCCAAAAAGAACAAGCCAACGATAACTTGGAAGGAGTCTGCGATAAGATGCAAAGCCACGAGCGTAGGTTAAAATTTTGGAATGCACCGACAGGACGAGAAGGATGGCGGGCCTACCTAACGCATCTCACAGGAGATGCCATCCAATGGAAGCTCCCTTGGATCACTGGAAGAGCATTATTAAGGAGATATACCAGCTATTTTATTGAGTTGATCGGGTTAGAAGGGATCCAACCATACTCTCCACTTAGAGTTCTGCGCCAATTTGGCATCAATCAGGAGGTTCCTTTGTGGTCTCACATAGAACCTGCGGAGGTCGCTTACGGAAGAGAAATACCTTCGGCCAGGATTAGAAGACTGCAGGAATCATGGATGAATATAATATCCGCAGATATCGGACAAACAAATTGGTGCACCTTGGAATATTATGCGTGGAAGGTAGAGGGAGGTCCCATAATGCGACCAAGCTGGGAAAGGATCCCTGGTTTTATCGACTACGACATGGTGACTCAAGTCTCCAGGGAAATAATACCTCACATGTATCTCACCGCCTTCATGCGTGAACAGATTATTCCGGGCTCAGTTAAAGATGAGATAACCTCGGACAGTCAAAATGATATAAGAGAAAATCTAGAGGAAAAACTTGAAGATCAATCTGAGTATAGATCTTTAGTGTTCCTGGAAGAAGATGATCCGGATTATCAGGAATGGCAGTTGAGAGAATGGGATCTCGGAGAATACCACCCAGGGCCTTATTTGGACATATATGATGATAGTGATGACGGTCTTACATGGCCCTAGGTTATCCTTTCTCATTGTACCCCTTTCATATTCCCTAAAGGTGCCTCATGGCCCATCCCTTTGTACGCCCTAGTGGCCGCCACATGTTTTTCATTTTCAGGCTCCCATCAGCCTATCTATTGTAAACTTTCAAAGCCACATTTTGCTTAATGAAAAGTCATGTTTATCTCAAATCCTAAATGTGTTCAAAATGGATCATTTATTATCAAATTGTATGCAGTGTAGGCCTACCTCTGGCAAAAAGAGGCTCCACATTAGGACGCATTTTGTGTGAATATCGCCAACTTGGCGTATATATTTGTCATATATTCCAACATTTCCCAAACTAACATAGTTTCCTTTTCTTTCTTTTCTTTTCTTTATGTTTATTATCAAACCCCCAAGAAAGTTGATTTGTGTCGATTTGCAAACTGGCGGAATCGCAATACAACCTCCGATCTAAAGGAAAAATGAGTGAAGAATCTAACAACGCCTCGATGGTACCAGTAGATGGCGCCGAAAGTTCTCGAAAACCGATGGATACTCAAAACGACGAACAAATGGCCAACATGGCACAAGAGATTGAGATCTTGAAAGAAGAACTACGCCAAGTGCGGGCTTTGACTAAGCTTACAGCTGCTACCTTCCCCGCTCAATTCCAATTTCCAAGTGCCGAGTTGCGGCCGGTCACTCCCGCCGACTTAACAAACGCGCCTAAGCAAACACCACCTGTTCCCACTTATGCTCAAGATCTACTTGCTCGTCCGCCCGCTGCTAGGGCTGCACCTAATCTTTCCTCGCCTATGCAGAACTTCACTGTTCCAATTCACCCAACAATGCAGCACATACCGGAGGCACATGTCACTTGTGAAATGCATGTTCCACCGGTATATGCTACTGAAGCTCCTGCTTTCGCAACACCCACGGCTGTCAAAGTACCATACGAGGTCGATCAGTACGTAGGATTGGAGAGGGATGTCCGGTCAAATGAAGAGAGGTCGATAGCAGCTCAACTTGAAAGCTTGAAAAGGGCTTTTAAAAGCATGCAAGTCACCAGGGGAACCGAAAGTCTGGACTATGATGACCTATGCATCCACCCAGACATCGATATGCCGGTCGGGTACAAACCACCAAAATTTGATGTATTCGATGGGAAGGGCGATCCCCACGCACACCTGAGAGCCTATTGCGACAAGCTGGTCGGCGTAGGAAGGAACGAGAAATTGAGGATGAAACTGTTCATTCGAAGTCTGTCGGGAGAAGCTCTGACTTGGTACACTCGCCAAGACCCCCGCAAATGGCGTGATTGGCAAGAAATGGCCGAAGATTTCATGAGTCGCTTCAGGTTTAATACCGAAATCACTCCGGACAGATTCTCACTTGCTAACATACAAAAGAAGCCATCTGAATCATTTCAAGAATATTCATGGAGATGGAGGACTGAGGCTGCTCGGATCCAACCCCCACTTGACGAAAATGAACTCTCTAAGTACTTTATCCGAGCTCAGGAAGGCGTCTACTTCGACAAGATGATGTCAATGATGGGCCAGAAGTTCGCTGACTTGGTCAAGATGGGAGACTTTATTGAGGAAGGTATTAAGTCTGGAAAAATTCAGTCTATGGTCGCACTGCAAGCCGCAAGCAAGGCCATACAGTCGGGTTCCATTGGTAGTATCAAGAAGAAGAAGGAAGACGTCTCAGCCGTCACACCTTACTACCAGCACGGAGGACCATCCCACCGATACCCTAACAACTCCCAAATTCTCGCACATGTTCCAGTATATAGTACCCAGCCACAGTATAACCCCCCTCGAGCGCCAGCATACCAAAATCCACCAAAGCCGTATGCCCCTGTCCAAGCTCCGGTTCACCAAAATAGACCAACATATGCACCAAGACCACGTCCTAATCTTGAAGCCAGAAATACCCGCACCTACACTCCTATTGCCGAGCCTTTGGCTCAATTGTTTGAAAGGTTGAGGGTAACAGGTTTGTTGCAGCCGATTGAGGGAAGAATACCTGATCCGATACCACGAGGCTTCAATGGAAATAAGCGATGTGCATACCACTCGGGAATCCAAGGACATGACACGGAGGAGGGTTTTGGGTTGAAGAACCAGATCGAGTCTCTTATCAGGAAGGGAGTAATCAAATGCACCGATACTCCTCCAAATGTGAACAACAATCCTCTACCAGATCATGAGAATCAAGGAGTCAACATGATTACCCTAGAAGAAGAGTATGACCTGGAAGGGAATATCGTACCTATCTGGGGCATAGAAGAAGTTGTCGCCACATCTCCAGCGCAACCTTTTATCACAGTGCAGTTGAGAGAACCGTTGACTATTCAAACCTACCTGCCGAGGGTTGTGGTAACCACTATAGCTACTGGAAAACCCGACTATGACACTAAAGCAGTCCCGTGGGACTATTGGACGGGAGCCAAAGGCAAAATGACAGACGCTGCTGTGGCTCACGGAATGACCAGGTCAGGAAGGTGTTATATCCCGGAGAATCTGAATCGAGGGGCTCCCGGGAAAGAACAAAATCCAAAGAAGAATGTTACTGATGCAGAAGCCACAGAATTTTGGAAGAAGATGCAGTCTAAAGATTACTCAATCGAGGAACAACTAATGAAGACACCAGCCCATATTTCCATTATGTCCTTGCTAATGAGTTCTGAAGCCCATAGGAACGCTTTGGTATAAGTTTTGAGCGGAGTTAGCATACCAAAAGAAACTACAAGTGATACATTGGCTGCAACAATTGGAAAAATGGTGGAAGTGAACAAAATCTCTTTCCATGATGATGAACTACCAGCAGAAGGGGTTGGCCACAACAAAGCACTTCACATCGCGGGCAAGTGCTGTGATAAGATCGTAACTAGAGTTTTGATCGACGGCGGTTCTGGATGCAACATCTGTCCTTTCACCACATTGAGAGATTTAGGTATGAATATGGGAGAGATAAGGGAAAGTCGTGTGAAGGTGAGAGCTTTTGACGGCGCGCAGAGAAGCGTCATTGGAGAAATCTATCTCACTTTGCAAGTAGGTCCAGCTGAATTCCCCATCTTATTTCAAGTGATGGATGTGTCGTCCAACTACAACTTGTTACTAGGAAGGCCATGGGTCCATATGGCAAGAGCAGTTCCCTCCACGCTTCATCAGTGTGTGAAGTTCGAGTGGGGTCGCACCGAAGTTACCATTCACGGAGAGCTCAGTCACCCCATCTATTCCGTGAATTCTGTTCCAGTCACCGAAGAACTGGATGGAGCCGTTTTTCATGCTCTGGAGATCATGCAAGCTATAAGAATTGATGAGAAAATAGAGCCTGTAAAGATGGAGATGTCGAGAGCAGCGAAGATGGTTGCGTCAGAAATGTTGAAATATGGGTATAAACCAAAGACAGGGCTTGGACCTAAGGCTGACGGTATAATTGAACCAATCCAGCTAAAACACCAGAAAGGTACCGTCGGGCTAGGGTATAAGCCTGCTTCAGGAGGAGTCCACAGTGCAAAGTTTGGGGCAATAATGTTCGTGCCAGGACAAGTCCTAATCCCAGATGAAGCAGTTGATGAAGACGTCATTGAGGGAATAGGAAATCTATTCGTGGCCATGACCGACGAGGGACTGGAGAAAGACATCGAGAAGCTGACCATCCGTGATGCCAAGCCTGGAGAAGTCTTGCAGAACTGGACCATCAGCCCATCCCTGTTTCGACAGGAGTCCTGGTAGTGTGGAAATGTAGTTTTATTTCAAAATGTTTTGCATGATCAATTGAGGCTTGAATCATGCCTAAGCACTTTTTGCTACTTGCCTCTTTTGAAAAGCTAGATTGCTTTTTAATAAAAAGTCTTTATTTTTCTTAAAATTTATCTTTCGATTGTTTAAAATAACTATTTATTTTTACTCACCTTTCATACTTTTCAGCGCTAATATTAGTAAAAATCATCGTACAACGGTTATGACATGTAACGAATCCATTGAGCAAAGTGCGAGTCATGAGCAGGACTATGAAGAATACGATAAAAGCATGATGCCTGAAAATCTACCTCGGGAGATCGAACAACTTGAAAGCCAGAAAAGGCCCAACATGGATGAAACCGAGGTTGTCAACTTGGGAAATAAAGAAATAGTGAGAGAAGTACGAGTCAGCATACATTTGGAAGATGAAAGAAAGCGGGAATTGATTGAATTGATCAAGCAATATGTTGATGTGTTTGCTCGGTCCTACGATGACATGCCAGGATTAAGCACCGATATCGTCTTACACAAGCTGCCGACTGATCCTTCTTGCCCGCCTGTAGCGCCAAACTGGCAAGGCCCTTACATGGTTCACCGAGTGCTCTCAGGCGGGGCAGTAATCCTCGCAGAAATGGACGGCGTCGTGAGCACAAAGCCGATCAATTCAGACGCTATCAAGAAGTACTACATTTGAAGACAGAGGGACTAGTTGTTATTTCCTCGTACTTTTTGCATTTTTCTCTAATGTAAACAGAACTACGTATTAGCCTGACTTCCCACGGCGGGATACGTAGGCAACCCATATCGGGTCCGGTTTCCCTTAGAAAAACCAAAAACATCATCTTTTATGTATTTGGAACTACGATTGACCTGACTTCCCTCGGTGGGATACATAGGCAATCCTCATCGGATTCGGTCCCTTCATATTTTCCATTTCCCAATGTATTTGAACTACGTTCTGACCTGATTCCGTTTGGATACGTAGGCAGCCTGAGTCAGGCTCGGTCAATGCATTACATATTTTTCATCTTTCTTTGATACCCCCGAACTACGTACAGACCTAATTCCCATTCGGGGATACGTAGGCAACCTAAAAGGTTCGGTCATACCCTTAGGATAAACCTCCCCCCCCTCTTATTTATACCTTCAGAGTGATCACAACATCTACAAAGAAATAGAAAAGCGTCACCAGAAGCCGGAGCCATGAGAAGAGTACATTTGGACGTCCTCAACAAATGGGAAAACTCGATTGGATTTCGGAACATGTCATAATCTAAGGAACGATGAATAATCACTATATATATGCGCCTAGTATATACAAAATATACTTATTTTCTAAAAATATATATACATATTTTTCAAAATATTTTACTGCCTTTCCACCTACCGAGCCTTCAAAATAGGAAGTCGCGAGCAACCAAGGAGGTTTTGAAGGGATCCACCTACTGAGCCTTCGAAATAGGAAGTCGCGAGCAACCAAGGAGGGTTTGAAGGGATCCACCATACCGAGTCTCTGGGATGGGAAATCACGAGGGGCTGATGAGATTTTGTAGAAGTCTAGTGGCAAGGCCAGGGTCCGCAAGCCGACACAAATCAACACCCCTCCCAAAACTAAGAATTTTTCTTTGAGCGCAGGGAAACAGGAATCGCCAGGACGATGTCAAGTCAAGTTCAGGGACATGATTGGAGAAATCTTTCGTCTATCACGACACCATAAGCCGAATATTCTTCCCCTACTCTACTTTAAAATATTTTGTCCCAATTCTTCCAATTCTTAAAGGGTTTCATTTATGTTTTGCAGGTACGTCCGAGATCCAGATCGAGTATCGAAGATAGAGAGCTCTCATAGGAAAATAGGATAGTTTATCTCTTTCCAAATAA
>QJPP01006969.1:0-104564 GCA_003996215.1 Jaltomata sinuosa | reverse complement strand
ACAGGAGATGCCATCCAATGGAAGCTCCCTTGGATCACTGGAAGAGCATTATTGAGGAGATATACCAGCTATTTTATTGAGTTGATCGGGTTAGAAGGGCTCCAACCATACTCTCCACTTAGAGTTCTGCGCCAATTTGGCATCAATCAGGAGGTTCCTTTGTGGTCTCACATAGAACCTGCGGAGGTCGCTTACGGAAGAGAAATACCTTCGGCCAGGATTAGAAGACTGCAGGAATCATGGATGAATATAATATCCGCAGATATCGGACAAACAAATTGGTGCACCTTGGAATATTATGCGTGGAAGGTAGAGGGAGGTCCCATAATGCGACCAAGCTGGGAAAGGATCCCTGGTTTTATCGACTACGACATGGTGACTCAAGTCTCCAGGGAAATAATACCTCACATGTATCTCACCGCCTTCATGCGTGAACAGATTATTCCGGGCTCAGTTAAAGATGAGATAACCTCGGACAGTCAAAATGATATAAGAGAAAATCTAGAGGAAGAACTTGAAGATCAATCTGAGTATAGATCTTTAGTGTTCCTGGAAGAAGATGATCCGGATTATCAGGAATGGCAGTTGAGAGAATGGGATCTCGGAGAATACCACCCAGGGCCTTATTTGGACATATATGATGATAGTGATGACGGTCTTACATGGCCCTAGGTTATCCTTTCTCATTGTACCCCTTTCATATTCCCTAAAGGTGCCTCATGGCCCATCCCTTTGTACGCCCTAGTGGCCGCCACATGTTTTTCATTTTCAGGCTCCCATCAGCCTATCTATTGTAAACTTTCAAAGCCACATTTTGCTTAATGAAAAGTCATGTTTATCTCAAATCCTAAATGTGTTCAAAATGGATCATTTATTATCAAATTGTATGCAGCGTAGGCCTACCTCTGGCAAAACGAGGCTCCATATTAAGACGCATTTTGTGTAAATATCGCCAACTTGGCGTATATATTTGTTTTATATTCCAACATTTCCCAAACTAACATAGTTTCCTTTTTCTTTCTTTTCTTTTCTTTATGTTTATTATCAAACCCCCAAGAAGGTTGATTTGTGTCGATTTGCAAACTGGCGGAATCACAATACAACCTCCGATCTAAATGAAGAATGAGCGAAGAATCTAACAACGCCTCAATGGTACCAGTAGATGGCGCCGAAAGTTCTCGAAAACCGATGGACACTCAAAACGACGAACAAATGGCCAACATGGCACAGGAGATTGAGATCTTGAAAGAAGAACTACGCCAAGTGCGGGATTTGACCAAGCTTACAGCTGCTACCTTCCCCGCTCAATTCCAATTTCCAAGTGCCGAGTTGCGGCCGGTCACTCCCGCCGACTTAACAAACGCGCCTAAGCAAACCCCACCTGTTCCCACTTATGCTCAAGATCTACTTGCTCGTCCGCCCGCTGCTAGGGCTGCACCTAATCTTTCCTCGCCTACGCAGAACTTCACTGTTCCAATTCACCCAACAATGCAGCACATACCGGAGGCACATGTCACTTGTGAAATGCCTGTTCCACTGGTATATGCTACTGAAGCTCCTACTTTCGCAACATCCACGGCTGTCAAAGTACCATACGAAGTCGGTCAGTACGTAGGATTGGAGAGGGATGTACGGTCAAATGAAGAGAGGTCGATAGCAGCTCAACTTGAAAGCTTGAAAAGGGCTTTTAAAAGCATGCAAGTCACCAGGGGAACCGAAAGTCTGGACTATGATGACCTATGCATCCACCCAGACATCGATATGCCGGTCGGGTACAAACCACCAAAATTTGATGTATTCGATGGGAAGGGCGATCCCCACGCACACCTGAGAGCCTATTGCGACAAGCTGGTCGGCGTAGGAAGGAACGAGAAATTGAGGATGAAACTGTTCATTCGAAGTCTGTCGGGAGAAGCTCTGACTTGGTACACTCGCCAAGACCCCCGCAAATGGCGTGATTGGCAAGAAATGGCCGAAGATTTCATGAGGCGCTTCAGGTTTAATACCGAAATCACTCCGGACAGATTCTCACTTGCTAACATACAAAAGAAGCCATCTGAATCATTTCAAGAATATTCATGGAGATGGAGGACTGAGGCTGCTCGGATCCAGCCCCCACTTGACAAAAATGAACTCTCTAAGTACTTTATCCGAGCTCAGGAAGGCGTCTACTTCGACAAGATGATGTCAATGATGGGCCAGAAGTTCGCTGACTTGGTCAAGATGGGAGACTTTATTGAGGAAGGTATTAAGTCCGGAAAAATTCAGTCTATGGTCGCACTGCAAGCCGCAAGCAAGGCCATACAGTCGGGTTCCATTGGTAGTATCAAGAAGAAGAAGGAAGACGTCTCAGCCGTCACACCTTACTACCAGCACGGAGGACCATCCCATCGATACCCTAACAACTCCCAAATTCTCGCACATGTTCCAGTATATAGTACCCAGCCACAGTATAACCCACCTCGAGCGCCAGCATACCAAAATCCACCAAAGCCGTATGCCCCTGTCCAAGCTCCGGTTCACCAAAATAGACCAACATATGCACCAAGACCACGTCCTAATCTTGAAGCCAGAAATACCCGCACCTACACTCCTATTGCCGAGCCTTTGGCTCAATTGTTTGAAAGGTTGAGGGTAACAGGTTTGTTGCAGCCGATTGAGGGAAGAATACCTGATCTGATACCACGAGGCTTCAATGGAAATAAGCGATGTGCATACCACTCGGGAATCCAAGGACATGACACGGAGGAGTGTTTTGGGTTGAAGAACCAGATCGAGTCTCTTATCAGGAAGGGAGTAATCAAATGCACCGATACTCCTCCAAATGTGAACAACAATCCTCTACCAGATCATGAGAATCAAGGAGTCAACATGATTACCCTAGAAGAAGAGTATGACCTGGAAGGGAATATCGTACCTATCTGGGGCATAGAAGAAGTTGCCGCCACATCTCCAGCGCAACCTTTTATCACAGTGCAGTTGAGAGAACCGTTGACTATTCAAACCTACCTGCCGAGGGGTGTGGTAACCACTATAGCTACTGGAAAACCCGACTATGACACTAAAGCAGTCCCGTGGGACTATTGGACGGGAGCCAAAGGCAAAATGATAGACGCTGCTGTGGCTCACGGAATGACCAGGTCGGGAAGGTGTTATATCCCGGAGGATCTGAATCGAGGGGCTCCCGGGAAAGAACAAAATCCAAAGAAGAATGTTACTGATGCAGAAGCCACAGAATTTTGGAAGAAGATGCAGTCTAAAGATTACTCAATCGAGGAACAACTAATGAAGACACCAGCCCATATTTCCATTATGTCCTTGCTAATGAGTTCTGAAGCCCATAGGAACGCTTTGGTATAAGTTTTGAGCGGAGTTAGCATACCAAAAGAAACTACAAGTGATACATTGGCTGCAACAATTGGAAAAATGGTGGAAGTGAACAAAATCTCTTTCCATGATGATGAACTACCAGCAGAAGGGGTTGGCCACAACAAAGCACTTCACATCGCGGTCAAGTGCTGTGATAAGATCGTAACTAGAGTTTTGATCGACGGCGGTTCTGGATGCAACATCTGTCCTTTCACCACATTGAGAGATTTAGGTGGGAATATGGGAGAGATAAGGGAAAGTCGTGTGAAGGTGAGAGCTTTTGACGGCGCGCAGAGAAGCGTCATTGGAGAAATCTATCTCACTTTGCAAGTAGGTCCAGCTGAATTCCCCATCTTATTTCAAGTGATGGATGTGTCGTCCAACTACAACTTGTTACTAGGAAGGCCATGGGTCCATATGGCAAGAGCAGTTCCCTCCACGCTTCATCAGTGTGTGAAGTTCGAGTGGGGTCGCACCAAAGTTACCATTCACGGAGAGCTCAGTCACCCCATCTATTTCGTGAATTCTGTTCCAGTCACCGAAGAACTAGATGGAGCCGTTTTTCATGCTCTGGAGATCATGCAAGCTATAAGAATTGATGAGAAAATAGAGCCTGTAAAGATGGAGATGTCGAGAGCAGCGAAGATGGTTGCGTCAGAAATGTTGAAATATGGGTATAAACCAAAGACAGGGCTTGGACCTAAGGCTGACGGTATAATTGAACCAATCCAGCTAAAACACCAGAAAGGTACCGTCGGGCTAGGGTATAAGCCTGCTTCAGGAGGAGTCCACAGTGCAAAGTTTGGGGCAATAGTGTTCGTGCCAGGACAAGTTCTAATCCCAGATGAAGCAGTTGATGAAGACGTCATTGAGGGAATAGGAAATCTATTCGTGGCCATGACCGACGAGGGACTGGAGAAAGACATCGAGAAGCTGACCATCCGTGATGCCAAGCCTGGAGAAGTCTTGCAGAACTGGACCATCAGCCCATCCCTGTTTCGACAGGAGTCCTGGTAGTGTGGAAATGTAGTTTTATTTCAAAATGTTTTGCATGATCAATTGAGGCTTGAATCATGCCTAAGCACTTTTTGCTACTTGCCTCTTCTGAAAAGCTAGATTGCTTTTTAATAAAAAGTCTTTATTTTTCTTAGAATTTATCTTTCGATTGTTTAAAATAACTATTTATTTTTACTCACCTTTCATACTTTTCAGCGCTAATATTAGTAAAAATCATCGTACAACGGTTATGACATGTAACGAATCCATTGAGCAAAGTGCGAGTCATGAGCAGGACTATGAAGAATACGATGAAAGCATGATGCCTGAAAATCTACCTCGGGAGATCGAACAACTTGAAAGCCAGAAAAGGCCCAACATGGATGAAACCGAGGTTGTCAACTTGGGAAATAAAGAAATAGTGAGAGAAGTACGAGTCAGCATACATTTGGAAGATGAAAGAAAGCGGGAATTGATTGAATTGATCAAGCAATATGTTGATGTGTTTGCTCGGTCCTACGATGACATGCCAGGATTAAGCACCGATATCGTCTCACACAAGCTGCCGACTGATCCTTCTTGCCCGCCTGTAGCGCCAAACTGGCAAGGCCCTTACATGGTTCACCGAGTGCTCTCAGGCGGGGCAGTAATCCTCGCAGAAATGGACGGCATCGTGAGCACAAAGCCGATCAATTCAGACGCTATCAAGAAGTACTACATTTGAAGACAGAGGGACTAGTTGTTATTTCCTCGTACTTTTTGCATTTTTCTCTAATGTAAACAGAACTACGTATTAGCCTGACTTCCCACGGTGGGATACGTAGGCAACCCATATCGGGTCCGGTTTCCCTTAGAAAAACCAAAAACATCATCTTTTATGTATTTGGAACTACGATTGACCTGACTTCCCTCGGTGGGATACATAGGCAATCCTCATCGGATTCGGTCCCTTCATATTTTCCATTTCCTAATGTATTTGAACTACGTTCTGACCTGATTCCATTTTGGATACGTAGGCAGCCTGAGTCAGGCTCGGTCATTGCATCACATGTCTTTATTTTTCCCAATGTATTTGAACTACGTTCTGACCTGATTCCGTTTGGATACGTAGGCAGCCTGAGTCAGGCTCGGTCAATGCATTACATATTTTTCATTCTTTCTTTGATACCCCCGAACTACGTACAGACCTGATTCCCATTCGGGGATACGTAGGCAACCTAAAAGGTTCGGTCATACCCTTAGGATAAACCTCCCCCCCCCCTCTTATTTATACCTTCAGAGTGATCACAACATCTACAGAGAAATAGAAAAGCGTCACCAGAAGCCGGAGCCATGAGAAGAGTACATTTGGACGTCCTCAACAAATGGGAAAACTCGATTGGATTTCGGAACATGTCATAATCTAAGGAACGATGAATAATCACTATATATATGCGCCTAGTATATACAAAATATACTTATTTTCTAAAAATATATATACATATTTTTCAAAATATTTTACTGCCTTTCCACCTACCGAGCCTTCAAAATAGGAAGTCGCGAGCAACCAAGGAGGTTTTGAAGGGATCCACCTACTGAGCCTTCGAAATAGGAAGTCGCGAGCAACCAAGGAGGTTTTGAAGGGATCCACCATACCGAGTCTCTGGGATGGGAAATCACGAGGGGCTGATGAGATTTTGTAGAAGTCTAGTGGCAAGGCCAGGGTCCGCAAGCCGACACAAATCAACACCCCTCCCAAAACTAAGAATTTTTCTTTGAGCGCAGGGAAACAGGAATCGCCAGGACGATGTCAAGTCAAGTTCAGGGACATGATTGGAGAAATCTTTCGGCTATCACGACACCATAAGCCGAATATTCTTCCCCTACTCTACTTTAAAATATTTTGTCCCAATTCTTCCAATTCTTAAAGGGTTTCATTTATGTTTTGCAGGTACGTCCGAGATCCGGATCGAGTATCGAAGATAGAGAGCTCTCATAGGAAAATAGGATAGTTTATCTCTTTCCAAATAACTCCGCCAATCGGAGATTGCCATCTAACTGCGTCAAATAACTCCGCCGATCGGAGAACGCGGACTGACTTCATCAAACTCTGCCGATTGGAGTTTGTACATAGGCAAACAAAATGACGCTCCGCCGATTGGAGTTTGTACATAGGCAAACAAAACGATGCTCTGTCGATTGGAGCTTGCATATAAGCAAACAAAACGATGCTCCACTGATTGGAGTTTGTACATAAGCAAACAAAACGACGCTCTGACGATTGGAGCCTGTACGTAAACAAGCAAGCGACGCTCTGCCAAATCAGAAAAATGTATATTAGCAAGCAAAACATACTCCGCCAATCGGAGGCTGCATCATAGCAAGCATCATCATAACTCCATCAATCATAAGCATGCATGCCATTAACATCCTCATTTTGCATTAAAGATCGCTCCACCAAATGGAGATGTCACGGCTGATTCACCCAATGAAGACTTTACTTTACAGTTTTGCCCCGCCAGTCGAGAGGTTTTACTCTACAGTTTTGCCCCGCCAGTCGAGAGGCTTTACTCTACAGTTTTGCCCCGCCAGTCGAGAGGCTTTACTTTACAGTGTTGCCCCGCCAGTCGAGAGGCTTTACTTTACAGTATTGCCCCGCCAGTCGAGAGGCTTTACTTTACAGTGTTGCCCCGCCAGTCGAGAGGCTTTATTTTACAGTATTGCCCCGCCAGTCGAGAGGCTTTACTTTACAAGTGTTGCCCCGCCAGTCGAGAGGCTTTACTTTACAGTGTTGCCCCGCCAGTCGAGAGGCTTTATTTTACAGTATTGCCCCGCCAGTCGAGAGGCTTTACTTTACAAGTGTTGCCCCGCCAGTCGAGAGGCTTTACTTTACAAGTGTTGCCCCGCCAGTCGAGAGGCTTTACTTTACAGTGTTGCCCCGCCAGTCGAGAGGCTTTACTTTAACAGTATTGCCCCGCCAGTTGAGAGGCTTTACTTTACAAGTGTTGCCCCGCCAGTCGAGAGGCTTTACTTTACAAGTGTTGCCCCGCCAGTCGAGAGGCTTTACTTTTTAAGTGTTGCCCCGCCAGTCGAGAGGCTTTACTTTACAAGTGTTGCCCCGCCAGTCGAGAGGCTTTGCTTTTTAAGTATTGCCCCGCCAGTCGAGAGGCTTTACTTCACAGTGTTGCCCCGCCAGTCGAGAGGCTTTATTTTACAGTATTGCCCCGCCAGTCGAGAGGCTTTACTTCACAGTGTTGCCCCGCCAGTCGAGAGGCTTTACTTCACAGTGTTGCCCCGCCAGTCGAGAGGCTTTATTTTACAGTATTGCCCCGCCAGTCGAGAGGCTTTACTTTACAAGTGTTGCCCCGCCAGTCGAGAGGCTTTACTTTACAAGTGTTGCCCCGCCCGAGAGGCTTTGCTTTTTAAGTGTTGCCCCGCCAGCCGGAGGCTTTACTTCCCAAGGTTATTTCACCTACAGTACATCCACTCCGCAAAATGGAGATGTCAACAATCGTTTGGATATCTACACTCTGCTCTTTACATTACAATTTTAATTTACAGTTTTGAGCCTCAACAGGTACTTTGTAACCCCTTTTACCTGTTTTGCAGGATGACACACTACAACGTGGAACTACCTCTAAGCAGCGATTGAGGCAATGCTTGATGAGGAATACCAAACTCACAAGCCAGAGTTTCAAGACTAGCACTCCGACTCCAATTCCTACAATCAGTTGTCCATATTTCTAAATCAGAGTACACCTGCTCTCACAAGCATCGATACCCCTTTCTCTATCTCCTAGAGTTCCCACTAGAAGATACCAAAGGGACTACCTCCATCCAGCAATTCGATGTGATCTTATAAAGATGCGAGATGCACCTAGTAGGGTCTCGTTTATGGGTGTGTTGTGCACCACATTTATAATCGGGAGGCTGTGAAAATGCACCCATTTTGAAAAGATTATTGTCATCTAGGAAATAACCTACCAAGCTCAACTAAGAGACCAGTGTCAACCATAAATCGTACACTGAGGCAAATTTTGAGGACTGCCTCAAAATTTACCATAATCCTCTATTCAGGACTGCAACCGCCCTAATTCCCATTTCCTTAAGGATACGTAGGCAGCTCAATTTCGATCATGGCCATACCCACTCCATTCGTGCCAAAGTCATCTTCCCTTTTACCGCAAAAAAATACCAGTGTCGACATAAAACCAACACTGGGGCAAATTTTGAGGACCTCTCAAAAATTTTTGAACTACATTGGCTTGATTCTCGTGAAACCCGAGATATGTAGGCAACTCAGAGACCAGAGTTCGGTCGAATTCATAATGACAATAACCTTTCTCTTTCTAGGTACGACCTTTCCAAAAAATTGATTTTGTTCAGTCGAGACAAAATTGGCTTTACGTCAACATCTTCGCCCAAAGACTCTTTCATCATCTTTGTTCGAAGAGGGGCAAGTTGTTGACACCCAATTTTGGCCCTCCTTTTTCCCATAATTAATTTTTTTATATGCTTCTTAATCCCGAGGACTTTTCCAAAATAATTTTCTTATTTTTATATTAATTTTTATAAATTTTGGCACCAATAATCATTTTTTAAAATGATTTCCTTTACTTTTTATAATAATAATTACTAAAATATTGTATCTTATAAAATCACCCCAAAATATTTTATAATTCATTCTCTTTAACAAAATATTGGTATAGTAACTTTTATTTCAAACTCTAAATGAAATTTGTCGTATCGCTATAACATTTCCTAAATGCAGTTCTATCAATTGAGGATCGCAATTACGTGTATCAAAATTATTTTTAAGTCAACTGTATACGTATTGAAAATTAATTGGGATGAAGGAAGCATCGTTAAATTAATTAAGTGGAAAAACGATTAGGGAAAATTGAATTTTCCTACAAACTAATTCATTTACCAATTTTGGGCCAATTGTTTCAGCCCAATTTCGCCTAACCCACTACCCAACCACCTGACCCAGCCCAATTCACCCCACCAGCCCAATTTCCCCAACTAAACACACCCCTAATCCCTTTTCTCCCACTTCGTCCACTTTCAACAAAAACAAAAACAAACCCCCACCTTCAACCCCAAAACCGACAGACCACCCCCACCCCCCAAAACCCTTGCCCGTCGCCCTCACCACCCCCAAGACCCGCCGGATTTTGCGGGCAAACGGCGACAACACCCTCTCCCGTCACCTCACGTTGTCCCTTCCCCTTTTCGGAGGCTTTTTGTAGCCTCGAAAAGGTCGCCGCCGCCGGTTGCAGACCTCGGAAAAGAGGAAACCCAGCCGTTGCCCGACCGTCCGGGCTCCACACCGCCGACCCGTCACCATCTCTTTCAAATCCGCCTGAAAAGGTAGGCATCTCATCTTCCTTTTTCTCAGATTTCATCATTTCCTTTTGCAACTTGGCTTTCCAAGAATTCAAATTTTGAATTCTTGGAAAGAGCCGTTTGAGCCTTCAACTTTGGCTATAAAAGAAACACTTGGGTTTCCATTTCAAGGAGGGGAAAAAAGGACGACGAAAAATTGACAGATTTTGGCATCCATTGAAGGCCGAAAATCAGAAACTAAAATCAATAGCTCACAAAAAAATTGTTCTCTGGTTGTTTACTGTCGATTTCCATATACTCACTATCCGTTTTGCTTCCTGTTGTTTCGTTTGCTCTATTCGGATATCCGGAGTCGGAGTCGGAAGTCGCTAGTTTGAAACTCGACACTCAACGGCCTCAATCGCTGCTCAACACAAGGTAAATTCTATCCCGTCTAAATTACTTTATGTTTAGTTTTGTGATCCATTGATTCGTGTGAGTTTTGGTTGTTCTTGTTTGGCTGATTTTTGGCGTAAAAGATGTGAAATGAAATGTAGTTGTTCTGGCCGTTTGGTTATCTTCATCGAATAAGTGTCTATGAAGTTTGATGTTTTACTTTAAGTATGGTTAGCTATCTATTTAACGTCACTATGATTTCGATTTGAAGATTGGAATGTGGCAGTAGTTGTTTAGTTATATAGTTGTTTGGTTGTGTGCAAGCAAGGTGTTGACAACCTTCATTTTGGCATGAAAGAGGCTTGAAACTTGATGTATGTTCAGCCGGCTATTACAGGATCATTGTAACTTCTTTTGGGGGGTTGGAATACTTGTACATGGCAGTAGTTATTTTGATATGTTCTAGGCTTGCATGAAAATCAGCTTTTGGCTTAGCTTAAAAGCGCTTCACAAGTTTTAAACTTTAAAGGAGGATTAATTGTGTGCTTTGAGAACATTATTGTGTTGCCTTTCGGGACGTTTGAATGCGAGTTTAGAAGCTAACTGGAAGATTTTTTTTCGAGGATATGTCAACCATTTGATTTCAGTTTGAACTTTGTTTTCCATTCATGTTTTCTGTTGAATAGTAATTTGCTGATTTAGTCGTGAAATGCGTAATACAAAACAATTTTTCGTTGGTTTGCTTTCATCCATGGTTGGTCGTGTGCTCATAAGGAAGTGGACAGCCCTGTTTGTGGTCATATCTAGAGTATATTTGAATCCCGTTCTCGCTTGTGGCGGCCTCTTTACCTAGCAATACGCTATGTCCGAGTGTTATGAGTGTTTAGTGACCCTAAAGACTATTGAATACATGAGTTTTCCTTTTCACTATTCCATGTTTAAATTCTCAAAATGTTGGCTGCGTTTCGGCACTATGGATTACTTTCCCCTTTTATAGTTCCTAAAAATGATTGAGGAATCCTTGTGCTATCTCAAGAGGCAGTCGGTTGGTTTAGTTGTGAGTCCAAGAGGTCAAGTTTGGTTAACAAGTTCGACTTGGATCCATGTTTTATTTTGAGTTATTTAATAACAAAAATAGGAAAAGTAGTTACCATTACCATGTTAAATATGTTGTATATATCAACCTCTCTGTTTTAGATTCTCACTAAGCACAACAAGTGCATCTTTAAATTGTTTACTTGAATCAATGTCATTAAATGAATATTTTGGGTTTCTAAAGGTTTACCCTTTTAGAGGATTGTATTTGTTAAGAGCCAAGTTGAAATTTGCTAAAAGTATGCTTCTTGACTTCTCTTCTTTTTTTTTTTAAATGGAATCTGTTTGGAAGCTTTATCACATTGTTCACCTGAGAATGGTTTAAGCTATTTTATTTTATTTTTAGTTCGTATGGGATAAACAAAAATCAGCATCATGAACGAATGAGGTCTTAAATTGTACCTAAGGGTGCTTTATTATCCTTTCTAAAATATTGTGGTCTTGCTTACGATCTAGCCTTTCTTCAAACACCTTAATCCTAGTGAAAAGTGATTAAATTAGTGTGCTTTGTTAGAAAAAGAGGGCTGCCCATATTTTCATTATTTTGGTTTTAACTCGGGATCAATTTCGAGAATACTAGCTTAAAGATTTTGTCATGAGCTAATATAGTAGTTCGGTTCCTTTTTGATCCTCCCGTCACTAATGTTTGCCTTACTTTTTGAGGTGATTTATTCATAGCTACTTATTTAGTTAAAGTGAATAAAAATAATAATAATAAGGTTTTATATTGCTACTTATTGTGTACTTTGTTTTCCAATAATCGACTAGTGTTGAAAAATGTTCGTTTTGACTAAGTTCTTTGCGGATATTATCTCATGTTAGTTCGTTTGTGCTCTCGTCAAATAAATTTGATCATTTGCTTTAAAAATGAAGCAAAAAATATGGTTACATGTCGTCTTTCATATATGCTTGTGCATTCACCGAATAGAATGTTTGTTTTCCTTATCACTTGATTGTTAAGCTTGGCATATTTCTACATTTGTAAGCTTTGTTATACAAGTTACTAATCCTTATCATTTTTTTTTGTGTTTCATGTACACCCCGGAGGGTTGGAGTTCTCATTTGAAACTCAATCTCGGCCCAAATATGTTTTTGGGGTCGAACAACTATTAGGAACTATCGCGGTGATCGGAGTCACTCATTAGGAGACTAGTCCCTCCAAAGGAACTTAACATACTTAGTCCTTTATTTTCTATATGCTTTTCTTATTACTTGAATTTGTTTGACTAACCTTGTATTATTTGGATATGTACTTTTCTTTGTGATTTTGATTAATGTTTATTCTCCGGTTTATAGTTTCATGGGTTACTCTATTTAGCTTAAAAATTTTGAAAGTAAGTTTCCTTCACCTTTTAGTTTAGGCAAATGTTTCGGGTTTCCCTTTTTAAATACTTTAAAATTAGTGGTTAAACACTTTCAAAATAGTAATAATAAATAGTAAATAGTGCAGATTTTTATTTAATTAATTTAGGAAAGACTTGTTTAAATAACTCGCGGTAGATTTTCAAAAAAAAAAAAAATAATTAGCAATTTAATTTATTTTCAAACAAATTTTAGTCATTCTTAGGCTTTAAACTATAGAATGTTTTTATCTAACTTAGGCAAGCCTTCTTTATATATATTAATAACTTATGTATTCTCTTATTCTAACCCCAATATTTTATAACCATTTTGCTATATTCTATATATATATTTTGAGATTTTCAGATTTTTAAGGCCTCAAAACGCAAGGTATATATGTCATATGCTATCTACTACAAGGTATATATATTTATATTTTTTTTTCTTACTCATTCTTCCTACTTAAATTAAACATATATTATTTTATCACAATTACATTTACGTACATAATACTTTCTTTCATATTCAATGCATGTTCATTTTCACTTTACGAATAAAAGTCTTCTTTATACGAAACAAATAATTTTCATTCTCTACTCAAGTCTTCAAATTCCCTTTTACATGAAATATATTTACAAAACAAATATGATTTTCTCTTACATCTTTTTCTTTCCTATTACCAATATATTTCTTACATACTTTTACTTATCCAAGCCTTTTAAATAATAAACTTTTCATATGATTTTTTATTTGTTTTTTTTTATTTTTTATTTTTTCAATATACATACGTCATCTTTATTTAATAAATATGTCATAACCTTTTCTCAAACTTTAAGAAATATATTTTTTTTTTTACTTTACAAAAAAGTATTTGTATAAATAAATATTTTCATCTTTCTTTTTACATAGCTTTTAAGTATAGATATTTCGTATAAATCATAAAGTTTTACATACTTTAATTATAATTACGATAAAAGTATTGCTATTAAAACTTTCATATATTTTGACATGTACGTACATATGTTTCATCTTTTTACCATAAGCATATTTTATATTTTGCCTATTGTAGTGGCATGTGTCATATACTTTGAGTTTTTTCTTTAAATTAATTAAAACACGTTTTTATCACCCTTTTTTTTAGCAAATAATGAGCAAATAACTTTCCCAAATATTGTTTCTAAACTGAGTTTAAGGACTATCTTCGGATAGGCTCTGAAGGGTGCCTAACACCTTCCCTTCGAGTAACCAAAACACTTACTCAGAATCTCAAACGTTTTCGCAGACTAAAAACAGAGTTTTACATACAAAATGGTTTCCTAAGTTTCCTAAAATTTAGGTGGCGACTCTAAACCCTTTTCCAAAACAAAGGCAGAAAGAGCCGGATGTTGCAAGCATATTTTGGCCAGTCCGAAATAGGGCGCGACAACTGTCATTGTCGGGACCACCATAGCGGAACAGTACCGCTACAACGATCCCACTATAGCGAATGTTTCTCCGCTATGGTGGTACCGTTGTAGCGGAGTGGCCACCGCTATAGCGGAAGGGGGCGGGGTAGAAGCTCTACCCTATTTTCCCTGTTTTTCATTTCATTCCCGGCTCATTTAAAAGCGATAATTAAGCTACAAGTTATTATGTAAAACAAGGAAATCATCTATAGAACTAATGTAGCATGCTTATAAGGGAAATACTGTCTGAAACTGGCATCCATGTACTTAAAAACGAGGGGAAAGGGAAATATTATCTAGAACAAGCCCCAAACGGGGTAAAACCCAAAAAGCTGTGAATAGTATAATAAGGGGGAAGGGGAGATCTTATACCTCATCATCGCTCAGGAAAGAGAACTCCTACATGTCCTCAGGCTCAAGTGTGCGAAGCTCCAAACCCGGGGCGACAAATGTGAACATGACCTTGACGGTCTTCCACATCCGAGCAAACATGCGATCCCGGGAGCGCCTCTTCTTTTTATATTCCTCTAAGTCCCTGCGAAGTGCTACAAATTCTTGAGTAGAAGGGGGCGGGGATGTACCTCCAATGTTAGTGTCCTCCATGAACCTCCTGACAGCAGCCAGATTCTCCTCAAGCTGGAGGCTAGTGATCGGGGGTGAGGCTGGGAAGGGGCGGGAGTGTCATCATCATCGTCGTCATCAGAATCCTCAATCGACTTCCTGCTTCGTCCACCTTCCTCTTCTTCTTAGAAGACACCACTTTCACTTGAAGAGGGTCGAAAGGGTCATCCATCTCTACCACCCTATCGGTGTCATCCTCTGGAACATGGAATCACCTGCACAACTCTGACACCGAACCCGGAAGATGGGGGCCCTTCCTATGACCCCACTAGAATTCCTTCCACTCTCAGATAATCTGGTCCCCCACATTCATGATGATCCCCTGCATAGCACAAGCAATCACCAGGGCCCAGGCATAAGTCACGTCGGTCTTATTGCCTGACGGGCAAATTCTCCGGGACACCAAATTGAGCCACCTCCTAGCATCTGCTATGCCCTCGGGACTGGGCCAATAGACCTGAATCCTGCACTCCTCGTCCACTAAGGTATCCCTCAACCAAGTTATGTCCCAAAGTCGAGATTTGGACTCGTAGGCAGCATTGGAGACGTGAGGCACTCCTAGCACCTCATTGATCGTCTGAGAATCCACTAAAATATTTACCCCTCGAATTCAGATAGTGGGGTTGGGATTTTCCCAACGAATGGTAGGAAGTATGGCGTAGAACTCCCGCACCCAACCTGTCTGCGCGGGAGGCAGAGCCACCGTCAAGGGTTCCCATTTGAACTCTCAGAGCCTGCGATGGAAATCGGCTACTTTTCCATCCACACCTGACATTTTGTAGCTCCTTTCATAGCAAAAACCAACCCGGTGATAGTCCCCAAACCTCTCCTGAGTAGCATCATCAGGGAACCTCACATAGGTATACTCTTACACTTGCCCTTCAACCATTGGGAATGATAACCTGCAATGTAGCAAGGGGTGAGATTAGAACTCGATAAGGCATAAGGGAATAAGAAAAAAGGGAATTTTTTTCTAAGTGTTAGCCTGAGGAGGCTACTATTTTTCGGTCTTCTGCTATAGCGGACGATCATCCGCTACGGCAGAACCGCTATAGAAGATATTTCTCTTCTATAGTAGGACCGTTATAGTTATCAGATTTTGCTATGGCAGTATTCATCATCCCAGAACTCCAAGGGATGCAAGAATGGTGCCCCTTGACCCAAAACTCCATTTTTAACAATTCAAGTTCAGATCATTACTTCAAAAGTACCCTATTACTGTTTTCTACAAAAAATTGGGCTTTATAACCCCTAAATTCCATCCAAATCACAAGTTTTATTCAAGAACAACCCTTCACCTCCCCTGTTGTTTTTGGCCCATTTTTGGCCAAAAGTTGCATAATCCTTATGCCTAGAACATCGTGGAGGCATTGTAAATGTAAGGGAAGCATCCATTCTTCAGAAATTCGCCAGTAATCCAATCCAAGTTCAAGTTCAAAAAGTAACTACAATGTCTACCCAAAGTCATTACTTTCTACCACAATCCTACCTAATTTGCGCAGGAAAGTAAAGGAGTAAGTAAGAATGATTGTTATCGAGAAATTTTGATATTGGGAGCAGGGTGATTGGGAGTAAAAAGGAGTATTTTGAAAGGAAATAGAGGAGAATGGGGATGAAAACCCGTTTCTCCCCTATTTCAACTATTGACATCCGCTATAGCGGTCTGCACATCGTTATAGCGGTTTGCACATTGCTATAGCGGTCTGCACATCGCTATAGCGGTATCGCTACAGCGGTATAATGTCTGCTATAGCAAAAACCAGTCAGTTTGGAGAAAGGAAAAAGGTTCTCTTGGGTCTTTTCAAATTCTTTCGCTTCGACAATATACGAGGCCCCAGATTTCTTAGGTGCTTGGGGAAGGTTGTGGATAATTTTTTTGGGTGGCTCGATAATTCTTTGTCAGAGCAGGATCATAATATTTTCCATAATGGGTCGAGTGCGATTAATTAGGGGGAAGGTCCGATATTTTGTGTTGGCTCATAAATACGCGGTCACTTGGGACAGTGAGGGTCCTGAGCTAGTCCTCTCCTTCCTTTTATTTTTGAGATTGTTCGGAGATGAACAATGGGTAAATTAGTATCGGTTATAATGACCAGATTCATCGTTATTTTAGGAGTCACATTATTGTAACTTTCAGAAATGATTAAAAATACGTTTTGAATTAAGTGGGGCAACATGATAGAAAATTTCAGATTTTTAGAAATCATTCGGGCTGACGTCACTCCGCTATAGCAGTATTTATTCTACTAATGCGCTACCACTGTAGCGGAAGGTCATCCGCTATAGCAGGATGATGGGAGATAGTAGCCTCAAAATGTGATTTTAATAAAAAACTTCTCCTCTTCAATTGGAAAACATACGAGGGTTTCTCCAAAAACCCGCCTAGGCTGCTCCAAGGCTTGAGATCCATGAAAAGGAGGGATTTCGGCTAAAAGGACGTGAAACAATGGATTTTGGGATTGTCATCCGGCAGGGAACGCCTTCACATAGCTAGAAAATGCATCGGGAAACTGCTTGGCGTCCAGGTAGGCTAGATTTTCTTCACTGAGTAGATTGACCTGCTTTCATTCCATATTTATTATATAGATGGAAAAGGGGAATCTATGCTTAGGCCTTCGAGCACGGAGTCTGGAGGATTAAAGGGGTTGGATTGCTTGAACTAGGAAATGGTTGAGTTGGGATAATGGGTTGTCATATTCCAGGTTATGTATGTTATCATGTGTTGCTCTATGACCGAATTCAGGGACTAGAGAGTCCGGAAGGTCCGGTGGATCGGAAGGACTTAGGTAATTAAATGGCTTTAAAGAGGAAATTTTGGAAATGATTCGGTATAAAAAAGTAGAATAACTAGAATGGTTGAATTAGCAAGGTTAGGGGAGATTTTCCCATATTATAATTCTGTCGTAGGGGGGAGTTTCAGAAATGGGTGTATCTACTAGCATGTGTTAAGGGGGCGAATGAGAATTCAGTCTTCGGACGGGATTTCGAGGTCGAGTTATGTACCAGGGGTTGGGTAGGTGATGGTTGTTGTTTTCCCAATATGCGTTATGTGTTCATGTACTACTATTTAGTACTGTATTAGTTGCATGCTTAGGGAATGGTTATGAATGTCTAAATGTCCGGTTATCAGTCTTGTGAAATGAACTAGTTGTTATTTCTTGTTGGTTTTACAAGTGTATTATTGTTCATTGTTGTTGACTGTTGGGTTTTTGTGTGACATTTGGTTGGCTCGGATACCACGTCCTTGACAAACCTATGATAGTAGCCTGCGAGCCAAACAAAACTCCTTATTTTAGTCACAGAGCTAGGCCGGACCCAACTCTTGACTGCCTCAATCTTCTGGGGATCCACCATCACTCTCTTTTCTAACACTACATGCCCCGAGAATGCGACTGAAGTCAACCAAAATTTACACTTGGAGAACTTTGCATAGAGCTTTTGCTGACCCAATATTTTCAACATAATACAGAGATGTTCGGCATGCTCCTCCCTACTCTTGGAGTAGATCAAAATATCATCAATAAAAATGATGACGAACGAGTCCAAATAAGACATAAATACCCCATTAATCAAACTTATGAATACTGTTGGTGCATTAGTCAATCCAAACGACATCACTAAGAACTCGTAATATCCATACCGAGTGCGGAAATCAGTCTTAGGAATATCCTCGGGCCTGATCTTTAACTGATGGTACCCTGACCTTAGGTTAATTTTTTAAAATACTGATGCACCTTGTAACTGGTCAAAAAGATCATCAATACGAGGTAAAGGGTATTTATTGCGGATGGTAACCTTGTTCAACTACCTGTAGTCTATGCACATCCACATACTACCATTCTTTTTTTCACAAACAAGACCGGAGCACCCCAAGACGAAGCACTGGGATGGATAAAACCCTTGTCTAAGAGTTCCTGGAGCTGAGTCTAAAGCTCTCTTAACTCTGCCGGAGTCATACGATATGGAGGAATAGAAATTTGGCGAGTGCCTGACTCCAAGTCAATACAAAAGTTAATATCCCTGTCTGGAGGCATACCAGGTAAATCCACCGGAAACACCTCCTGAAACTCTGAGAAAACCAAATCTGACTCAATAGATGGGGACTCCACACTATCATCCTGGAGATGAGCCAAAAAGGCTAAACACCCTCTCCCCACTAGCTTTCTAGCCCAAACAAAAGATATGATCTTAATCAGCTTAGGCCTGTACACACCTTCCCACTCTAGCCTATCCTTACCCGGAATCTCTAGAGCTACAGTGTTGGTGTTACAGTTCAATACAGCATGATCAGGAGATAACCAAGTTATGCCCAAAATGATATCGAAGTCTACCATATCAAGAATTACCAAGTCTACCCAAGTATGTAACCCCACAAATACAACAGAACAAGCACGATAAACATAAGTCACAATTATGAACTCTCTAACCGGGGTGGAAACATGGATAGAGGAATCAAGGATATCACAAATCAAGTCCAGACCCCAAGCAAAATTCATAGACACATATGAATATGTAGAACCTGGGTCAAAAAGTACTGAAGCCATCCTATCACAGACAAGAATTGTACCTGTGATCACTGTATCTGATGCCTCCGCCTCAGACTTCCCTGGAAAAGCATAACAGTGAGCCCGGTCATCAATCCGGGCAACTTCCTTGGCTGGCTGTGCCGCACCCCTACCCACACCGCCATTCCCTCTGTTTTCTTAACCTCCCTGAAAGTTACCTCGCCTACCCTGTGGATGACCTCTAGCATAGCCACCTCTACTTGCTGGTATCAAAGCCTTAGACTGCTGCTGAGCCTAATGACCAATCTGTCTATGAAGGAATTCCCTCTTAAAATTGCCCAGATCACTATAATGAAAACAACCGCGATCAAGTGTAGGCCTGCCGGTAGATGTGTAAGAAGCTCCCTGGCCTTTAGGAGTTGAAAACTGCTGATTAGGTCTCGGACGACCACCTATAGCAGCTGGCAGAGCTGACTGAATAGGACGGGAAGAGTACACCTGCTGATTGTGGCCCCTAGAGTATGAACCACTATAATTCCCATCCTTACGGGGCTTCTTGGCTAACACTTTAGCTTGCCCGACTTGCTTGACCCCTTCTAACTTCTTAACATAGTATGTGACCTCATTGAAGTCCTTCCCTACTGAAGTCATGTGCACCGATAACACTTGTAAATCCGTATTCATACCCTTCACAAATAATCGAATCCACTTCTCCTCAGAACCCAACAACTGTGTAGCAAAATGAGACAAGGCATGAAACTTAGCCTCATAAGCAGAGACCGACATGTTACCCTGTTCCAGAGCCAGGAACTCATCCTTTTTGTGATCTCTCAAGGTATGAGTCACGTACTTCTCAAAGAAGAGAGCGTGAAACTACTCCCAAGTTAGTGGGGGCAAAACAGATGACCGACATTCCACATGAGACCTCCGCCACTGCTTAGCATCACCCTGCAGCTGAAAGGTGAAAAACTCAACCCCATGCTGTTGCAAAATGCCTAGCTTATGCAGCCTCTCATAACAGTCCAATATGAACTCATAAGCATCTTCCTTATCAGTACCCTGAAACGTAGGAGTTTTCAACTTAAGGAACTTAGTCAGCATCTCGTGCTCATTCCCTGTCATGATCGAACCTCGCATTGGTCTAAAGAAGTTATCTTTGCCCGAGGCCGCATCCATTCTAGGAGCTGTAGTAGCCGCTGGATGAGTACACAGAACCTGATCTGCAGTCCCCGTGGGGTTGGCTCCAGCACCAACCAGCCCACTCAGGAAGGACCACACTTGCTGAAATGCTACGAGTGTGATAGGGGGAAGGTCTGCACCTCCAGCTGGTGCTGCCTCCGCCTGCTCTACACCCTCCTCAACAGCAACCTCGACATCCTCTTCAACCTGATCCTGGGGTGGGGGAGGGGTCTCTTCACGTGCTCTTGTAGCTGCTTGAGCTCCACCCCTGGCGGGTGTTGCCCTACCTCAGCCCCTGCCCCTTCCTCTACCTCTGACAGTTGAGCCCGCTGCTCTCGCTCCATTGTTCCTTGTGTTAACCATCTGTGGACAGAAGAGTGAATGAAGTCAGATACCAATTTGTATCACTAGATACTAATTGGAATCAAGTTATAGCACGAAGGGAGATAGTTCGTAAAGTCCTATAGCCTCTCAAAGAAAAGTACAGACGTCTCCACACCATTTTTGCAAGACTCTACTAGACCTATTTTGGTACGACGAGATCAATGAACCTAGGGCTCTGATACCATCTTTGTCACGACCCAGACAGCCGTGAATAGCACCCACCCAATACCCTCGGGTGACTGGACCAATTCCGACCCAACACTTAATCATCCTAACAGCTTCAAACCCAAGCATAATATAAACTAGCAATAAGATCTCAAATACTATTTCATAAAACTACGGAAACATCCTCCTTAGAACTTGAAAGTCATCATACCAAAACATTCTACCAATTTGTCTATAAAATAAGGGGATGCAACCCTAAATAAGCAAGAGTTTAAGCCCGAAACAAGTGGGCTATAACTAAACAGAAAGAAACCAAGGTAGCTCGATCAAAGCAGCTCATACTTGATGTCTGAAAGCGCTGGGACTAAAGGTGAGGTTGCGCGACAGCCGCCGGAAGATTGCCTGTACTCACAAAAAAAATGCAAGTGCAGAATCAGTACACAACCACGGTATACTGGTAGGATCATCAGCCAATTCCAAATAAACAATATGTGAACAGTAACTAAAGCCTAGTAAAGCACAGGAAACATGTGAACAAGCCAACCTATATCTTTAGACTACAAGTATCCTCCTAGCTTATCCCCACATGTAATCCACTCCACAACTATTGACAACATTCAATGACAACACAATAAACATTCCATTTTACTTAGCCCGGATCCACCCTGGAATCCCCCTAACAACACCTAACTGTTAAACATATAACTCGGTCAACACTAAGACCAACTCATAATCAAATATAATAATAAACTCGGCCTCTCAAGGACCATATGCAATATAACAATTCAACAACACAACCCGATCTACTCATGGAACCATCACAAGAATGCACAATGCAATAAAATAAACCCATACAAAGAGTGGTGCCCGAGCCAACCGGTTAGTATCCCGTACCAGGCGTGGTACCCGAGTCAACCATTTGTTATCCCATACCAGGCATTGTACCCGAGCCAATCGTTAGTTATCCCATACTAGGCATGGTACCCGAGCCAACCATTAGTATTCCATACCAAGCGTGGTACCCGAGCCAATCGAGTATCACACAGAATCCACAGTCACAAACAATGAACAATCAACACTTGTAAACACACAAGTAATAATACCTAGCTAATTTCACAAGACTGATGACATGAAACTTAGACTTTCCTAAATTATTTCCTAAGCATGCAACTCATACAATACTTAAGCAAAAGTACACGAACATACAATGAACACAAGAATTAATAACCATCACCTACCTCAAAATATTCCAAGCTCTACTCAACCAGAGCTTTCCCGTTTCTCAAAGTTCTTGCCGATTCTTGGTCTAAAACAACACACAATAATCGAAATCAATCCTTATGGCCTAATAGTTACCCAGATTATGCAAAAATCCCAAATCTTAGGCCAACCATGATCATCCCACCCTTTTTCTTGGGCTTTCCTACCATTAATTCATCTATTCCTACTATTTTTATGGATACATTTAGAGAATTAAGGTCACATCATCATAATCTAATGAAATCATCAACACTCAAGAACTCCTACACCGTAAAATCCCTTATTTTCCCAGATTCTACCATCTTAGGTCATTCCAAACCTTTCCCCAAGCGCACCCCTAGAAATTCTATAGCATAGGAAGGAAAGTATGGAGTTTGGGGAGTAGAATTCTTACCTTTAGGACAAAAATTGGTGGAAAACTGATGAAAATCACCCAAAATCGCCTAGCCCTTCTACCAAAATGTGTTGAGGAAAACTGACTATTTTTGGGGAAGTTTCTGCATTAAATCCCGTCGCACTCCACTATAGCGGTCTGTTCCTCTATAGCAGTACCGCCGTAGCGGAATCGACCGCTATGGCAGAGGCTGACCGACGTTGACTTCCGTTGTAGCGGTATTTTCTCCGCTATGGCAGAGGTCGCTATGGCGGTGTGTCAACCGCTACGGCAGTTTAAACATGATAGAAAGTCATAAAGTCCCCCAAATTGTTTCATTTTACAACACACTTTTCCTGATGTTCCGAAATAACCCCTTCACGTCAACCTCGATATCGGGAGTTCTACTCACCCAAATTCGATTCCAAAAAGTCCCTCGGACTCCTTTATATCTTAGATAAATAGAAAAATAGCTCAAAATAGGACACATTATCCAATCCTTACCCAAATTTCCCTAGACCATACCTCGCTCCAAAACCGGTCGAGACTAGCCTAGCCCATAATTTCCAACTCCCAAATTTGGACGTTTTTTGACTTGAAACTTGGAACAAAAAGTCTACCCATAACGACGAACTCGATCGGTACAAAAGGCCTCAGTAAACTCTCCCCCGGTTGGAGGGTCATCTTCTTCGCTCCTTTGTTGTTCCCACATCTCGAACCAAGCATATGCTACATCATTGAATCGATAAGAGGCCAACTCAACTGCATCATTCCCTATCATTTTCATAACATGAAGAATTTTTTGAATTTCCTCTAACCACAACAATGGATCTTGCTCAGGCTTGGTCCCACGAAACTCTGGAGCATTTCTCATGTGTTTTGACAATGTGGGACTTCTACTCACTACCAAAAATAAGGCTATTACCCATGATATTTTTACCATTTAGCCACGATTTTATGCGTAGCTAAAATTCATATTTTTTATAGTAATTTTTAAACTATTTTTTATGTAAAAAAATTGGTCTATATTTGTTGCAAATTAATTACTTTATTATATATATATATATATATATATAATATATAATATATATATATATATATATATATATATATATATATATATATATATATATATGAAATTATACCATTTTTAAACTTGATTAAAAACGCCCACAACCTAACTATTTGTTTGAAAAGCAGAGTCGACACCTAATTCTTTTGGAAATTAGGAAATCATTTTGAAAAAGCATTCCAAAATATTATTTATAAAATCAGAAAAAGGGTAAGAGTTCAATTGATCTCCCGAGGAAAATGTTACGCAGTTCAAAAAATTCACAAATATGGTTAGGGCAAATTTAAACATTTGTGGCTAAAGTAGGTATATCTTATTTGAAAATGGGAGTTTAAAAATAGTGTTGTTTATTTAGTACTCTAATTATTTCATCAACTCAACTTTCGAATCAACTTTATAGTTTTGACTATATCTTATAAAATGGTTGTTACTTAAAACTTTGTATTGTGTATACAAGACTAAGATTTTTGAATTAAACTTGTTACTCCCGAACCTCTTATTTGATAGAAAAGTTGACTTTGTTTAATGACTCATAGAGACATAGGCTTATCTCAATCTCATAACTGGTCTTGGGCTTTGACCATTTTAAAAAGAGAAAAAGAAAAAACCTAAATATACTATATTACATAAATTATTACATGTCATAATATTAGTTTTTAGTTTTCAATACATAGCAGTAGATTTCTATTAAAACCTAACAAAACAGAAAATATGGTAAAAAAATAGAAAAAAGACGTCCATAACATCCCTAAAATAATGTTCTGTGATATCAGTTAACCTAAATATCTCTCTTATATCTTTCTTTCCTTATTTTACTCCTTACTATTGTCTTTATCCTAATTTTTTGTCTTTCCCTAGTCTCTCCTTTGAATAAAAAATAAGGCATGGTAAATTTTCTTTTTCTTCAAACACGGTAAAAAATATATTTTCCATGATATTAGTTCCATAATTTTTTTTTAGTTTTTGTATTTTCCTGTTGTCTCTCCTTTGAAGAAAAAATAAAAGGCATAGTAAATAAAAATTTACTTACGGTAGTCAATATATTCTCATAATATTCATTCCATAAATTTCTCCTACATTTTTTCCTTCCCCTCTTCTCTCCTTTGAAAATATTTTCAGGAATCCTATTATACATATCCTCATTCCCTTTCTTATTTTTTCAAAACTCCATTAAAATTTCATTACTTATTTGAATTCACTCCATTAAGTGAACTACTTTGTATTTACCATATTTCATACGCAAGTCATACACTAAAATATGTTTGTATAAAATTTGGTATAAAAAAGATTAAGTGTCACGATTCAGACCATTGTGAGTGGCCACCCAACACCCCCGAGTGAGCGAACCAATACCAACCCCAACACTTAGCAAGTCTAACAGCTCAAAAACAGTGTGCATAAAGTAAACTAACATTCCCAATCTCAAGTACTATCACAATAATAATCTGCGGAAAGTTTTTCCCTAGAACCTGAAGGTCATCGTACCAAAACATCTGCCAAGTCTAAAATACGGGGATGCAACCCCAAAACAAAAGAGAGTTTAAGCCCAAAGTAAGTGGGCTACAACTAAAAGAATAAATCAAGGTAGCTCGATCGAAGAAGCTCACCCTTGATATTTGGAAATGCTGGGACTACAGGTGAGGTCGCGCGTCAGCCAGCGGAAGATTGCCTGTACTCACAAAAAGAAATGCAAGTGCATAATCAGTGCACAACTACCGTGTACTTGTTGGATCATCGGCCAACTCCAAATAAAGAATATATGCATAATAAACTAAAGCTGAGTAAGATACAATAAACATGTAAACAAGCCAATAATATAACTAGACTACAAGTCTCTTCCTTAGCTTAGCAACCACATGTAACCAAATGACAGCCATTGACAACAACATATGTAACCTTTCCACATAATCTGGACCCACCTCAGAATCCCCCTAATACCCCCTAAGTGTTGACATGTAATCCCGGCCTACACTAAGACCAACCTCACAATTAATTATAATCACCCGGCCTCTCAAGGACCATATGCAGAAATCACATTCCAAGAATATAACCCAGTCCACTCATGGAACCATCGAAAGAACACAACCAATGAAAGTAAAGCAAACCTGTACCAGGCGTGTACTCGAGCCAACCATTTGTAATTCCCATACCAGGCGTAGTACCCGAGCCAGCCGAATAGTATCCCATATAAGGCATAGTACCCAAGACAAGCAATAAATAACCTGTACCAGGCATGGTACTCGAGCTAACCAAATGTCACACAGAAATCCAATAGTCAACAAAAATGAACAACAATACACTTGCAAAACCAACAAGCAATAACAACTAGTTCATTTCACAGGACTGTTAATCGGACAATTAGACACTCATAAATCATTACCTAAGCATGCAACTCATACAATACTAAGCAGTAGTACATGAATACATAATGCATATTGGGAAAACAACAACCATTACCTACCTCAAATTATTCAAAAGCTTTATTGAATTGGAGCCTTCCCATTTTTTGAAGTTCTTGCTTGTTCTTGGTCTAAAAACAAACATACAATAACTGCAATCAATTTACTGGCCTAAAATACACAGATTATGTAAAAATCCTAATCCCCAGGCAAAACTATGATTATTCCACCCCTTTCTCGGGCTTTTCCACTATAAATTTACCTAAGTTCATCATTTTCACGGATGTTTTTAGAGAATTATGGCTAAGTGATCATACACCAATAATAATATCAAGACCCAAGAACTACTACACCCTAAAATACCCTTTTTTCCTGGATTCTTCCATTCCTAGGTTAACCACAATCTTTTCCCAAGTCCAAGACTAGCAATTCTACTCCGTAGGAAAGATAGTACTAAGTTAGGGGAGTAGAATCCTTACCTTTAGAACAAAAAATGGTGGAAAATTGTGTAGGTTCGCCCAAAATTGCCTTTACTTTCTCCCAAAATGTTCTTGATGAAAACTGAACGTTTTGGAGAAGTTTTCTGCATTAAATCCTGACTAGTCCGCAAAGGCGATCCACACTCCGCTATATCGGTGCTGACCGACATTGACTTTTGCTATAGCGATAATTTTTCTACTATAAAGGAGGTTGGGATAGCGATAGAGGTTGACATGGGACATAAAGTCATAAAGTTCCCCCCAAAGTGACAATTTTACAATACACCTTGAATCCCCGACGTCCCAGAACAACCCCTTCATGTCAACCTTGATACCGGAAGTTTCACTTACCCGAATTCAGTTTTGAAAAGTCCCACAGACTCCTCTATGTCTTAGCTACAAGGAAAAATATTTTAATACAAGACATATCACCCAATCCTCACCCGGATTATCCTAGATCATACCTCGCTCCAAAATCAGTCGAGACTAGCCTAGCCTAGAATTTTCAACTCCTAAACCCGAAAGTTTTCTAACTCTAAACTTGGCATGAAAGATTTACCCATAACAACAAACCTAGTTGTTGCAACAGATACCAATTTACCCATTGTTCATGCCCGAATGATCAAATCAGAAAATACGGAGAATAAAAAAGGGAAAGTGTAGTACCTGAATCCTCAAACAAGTGAGGGTACTTGTCCCGCATGTCCTTCTCAGTTTTACAAGTGGCTTCTTCAACCGGATGATTCTCCCATTAAATTTTCACCAATTTGATCTCTTTTGTCCTCAATCTCTGGATATCCCGATCAAGAATTGCAACCGGTTCCTCTTCATATCGAAGGTCCTTGTCTAGTAATACTTCATTCCATTTGATAATGAAATCTTTATCCCCATGGTACCGCTTCATCATGGATACATGGAATACTGGATGGACACTGGATAAACTTGGCAGCAGTGCTAACCTGTAAGCCACTGGCCCTACCATTTTTAGAACCTCAAATGGACTGATAAACCGAGGGCTGAGCTTGCCCTTCTTACCGAAACACATAACTCCCTTCATTGGTGATACTTTGAATATCACTTGCTCACCAACCTAAAAATCCATGTCTCTTACCTTGTGATCCGCGTATTCCTTCTGCCTGCTCTGGGCTGCTAGCAACTTGGTCTGCATGTGTTGCGTCCTAATGCACATGCAAGTGTACACAATCGTACAAGTAATATATGAGTGTAAGTCCAGATGTCGTACCCACAGGGACTTGTCGATTAACTATTCACTAAATTGAACTAGTTCTAATTATTTATTCAAGCAGTAAATCTCAAAAGAATATTTATTAACCAAAGTAAAAAAGAAGAAGTTAACTAATGATCAATTAACCAAACAAGGAGCAAGTTTTTACATAATCAATATGATGAAATCGATCTAGGATTATGAATTCGCTAACAATCATGTTAAGTAAGCAATTTCATTGACTTGTTTGTTTATCTAGTTGCTGATTTCGGGGTTGATTTTACAACTATGGTCTTTCGAGCCTCTAATTGCCTATCAAGAATAGCATCACAACTACATCATTGAGCGGGGATGTGACATCTTATTCCAAATGCATTTATATATCTTCTTGTATAAACTAAACAAGGGGTTCTAGGTATATTCCTATCCTAGTTCGAACCTACTCTTTACGTTACAAAAGAGAGGCCCCTCTCCCTATATTCTTCGTTCTATCCCAATGATTCTTCTTCTGAGTTCACAAAGAGATTATAGATTTATTTTAATGGTAGCTAAGCATTAAAATAGTAAGCACAAGAATATAAGAACAACTAATATGATAATCTTCACAAATCAAATCAAGAGTCTACTTCAACAATCATGTAATTAGCTACCACAATCCTTGAACAAGAAGTTTAACTCCACATAGACATGGAGCAATTACAACAATTCATCCAAAGAAAAGCATAAAATAAATTATAAAGGAGAAGAAAAGATGAAACCAATATTCTCCGACCTCCACGGCGGCTCCTAGCTCTTCATAGGTAAAAAATTCCCTAAAAATCATGATTGAGGATGTATTTATAGAGTATGAGGAATATAAACCCTTTTTCTACTTGGATTCAGAATAGGAGAAGCTGGAAATTTCGTCAGTTTAGTGCCTGGCGCGCCGCCCCAGCATCACTCTGCGGTAGTTTTGGGCCTGGGGCAGTGCCCCACCATAGCCCCAGTATCACTCTGTGGTAGTTTTGGGCCTAGGGCAGCGCCCCAGCATAGCCCCACTGCCCAAATTTTCTTCTTTTGCTCTCTTTTTCTCCCGGAACGTTGCTAACTCTTTTCCAATGCTTTTATGCTTTCTTTTTTAGCTCTCATGGGTTGTTTTTCTCCACAGTCTCCCTGCAAAGCATCTAATTATATATATTATCTCATAATCAAGAATATGCAAATAATCATAGGGATATACATCACTTTTGCCCTCAAAACAAGACTAAAACATGGGTAAATGAGGCAAGCGGGTGTATAAATACGCCCAAGATCACCACCCCACACTTAAACCTTTGTTCGTCCTCGAATAAATCACTATTCTCTGTACAAAATTACACATCTTAAGACACCAATTGAACAGGTCTACTCACACCCAAGTTAACTAGATAATTTAATCATGACCCATAATCCACTCAACATGCATACATCAATCATATTTTCACAGACCCTTCATTGAAACCACACAACCTCTAAAACTGACTTTTCATGAAAAATAATGCCAATATGATCATGTGTAAATATAGCCCTAATTAGTACACCAAATTGTCACCATTTTATGCCCTCACATTTAAGAGAGATGCCCCTTTGCTCACACCATTTTATTCATCCATCCATCATCGAGAAAATTTCTCTACCTATGACTAAAAAAATAAAATAACTCCTAAAAAAACTACCCGGTTCAAAGGGCACCCCCTCAGAAAAGAACCAGAAAGAAAAACTAAGGGGTGAATAAGATATGCCTCTAAAAAAATTAAAAAATCTTTTTGCATTTTTTTGTATTTTTCAAATAAAATAAACTGCTATGGCATACTCACCCTAAAACTCACAATTATCGGAAGATTCCCCACCCCACACTTAAAATCATGCTTTGTCCCCAAAGCAATTTAAAATAAAAGATGAAGAACAAGGGTAAGAAATACTCGCTGAGGCCCTCTAGGGCCTAGCTGGCAACATGTTTCTTCAATTTTATCAAGGGGCGAATGACCCCATACTTAATCTTAAAACATGCTCCTTAGCTTTTAAATTCGGGTAATCAGACTTCCCCAAACCTGCAAAATAAAAATAAAAACAAAAACGTGACACTATAAAAAAAATAAAAAAAATAAGAAGCTACACTACAAATTGGGTTGCCTCCTAACAAGCGCCTGATTTAACGTCGCGACATGACGCCATCACTTAACCACTTTTCTTTCCACTTAGAACTTATGAATTGCACCCCTAACTTTGCATCAAATTTTCTGCTCCGCTCAAGGGGCGGTGGTATAAAGATGAAGGAACCAAGTAAATGATGTCGCATCTTGCACTTCTTGGCCCTTAAGTGAGGAATGTCATTTTGTCTCTTTGGTATGGCAAATTTTAGAATATAAGGACCTTGTTTCTCATCTACACACTTCTCCACTTGTTCAGATGACTCAATTTTCATGTCATTATCCAAACATAATGTACAAAAGTAATTAGAATGCGGTCCAATATGTCCCAACTCAAAACTTGCATTATTTATGACATGCTCACTTTTGTGTACCTCCTCAACATCCACACTAATGAATAAAGTATAGTTGAATGGTTGGAGTTCCTCTTTATGCTCCACTAATTGGCCAGTATCCACAATAATTGGTGATTGGGCATCAGACACCTCAACCATTTTCTTCAAGTGATCCTCCAAGTCATGAATACCTGAGCCAAATTGGTCTATCTCTTGTCTGAGCTCAACTCTTCCTTCTATTAGCTGTATCGTCATGTATGTAAGATTATCACGGAAAAACTCATGAAATTTTAACTTTTTCCTCTTGTTCCCTTAGCCAAGATTGGCTCACTATGTTTGTTTGCTCAAAGCTTTCTCCTAGTAGGGACTCACTTTCTTCTTTTACTAGGGGTTCATGTTGGCTATCGGCTAAGACCATAACTTGCTGATCAATACATGTTTCAGCCATAGCCTGTATCTCTGTGAGTTGGGAACCTATCCTCTCCATGTCTTTCCTCAATTTGATTGTGTCTTTCCTCAATTCTTCTTGCTTATCTAGTATTTGCTTCAGCATATCAATGAGATGAGCCTCATGATTCATATCCTCCACATCATTACCCCTTCCAATATCACAAACAACAGAAGAATCATAATAGGGGCTCCAGGAAGGGGAATAAGAGTGAGGACAACCATTCGAATGAACATCCTGACCACCACATATACGACATATATTAAATTCAAAAGAATGGGTAGGTGCGCACCACCCATCCTCTTGATTATAATGGCAATTGATATTCAGGTGGCACTACTAAAAATAGCTCAAAAAAGGATGGATAGAAAAGCAATGGACAACGTCGCTCCTGAAAAGCGACCCTGTCCGTCGCTTTTCTATTTTTTTTAATTGATAATTATTTTTTTACAAAAGCGACAGACAACGTCTCTATGTCTGTCGCTTTTTTTGGTGGATTTTTGTGCCAAAATTATTTACAAATAATTAATTTTTATTTTTTATTATAAGCGACGGGCAACGTCGTAATTATTAAAAAAATTAAAAAATAATTTTAAAAAAAGAGACGCTGTCCGTCGCTTTCTTTAAAATTTAATTTATATTAAAAAAATAGGAAAGCGATGGATAACATCATTTTTGTCCGTCACTTTTTGGTCAATATGCGATCAACTCATTTAAAAAAGTGACGGACATAAGCGACAGATAGAAGCGACGCTGTCCGTCGCTTCTTTAATTATACAGATACTCCGTCGGGTCTCTTTCCCTCATTTATCTCTTTCTCTTTTTCTCTCTTCCTCTCCTCCTCTTCTCCACCACTTGCTCCGCCGCTCCCTCCACTATCGCTCCCTCCACCATCGCTCCTTCCACCGCCGCTCCCTCCATCGACAACCTCCTCCCTCCAACCTCCTCCGATTTTGAGGTTAGTTGTTTTGTTTAATTGAAGGTTAGAGTTTAATTTAGGTATTTTTATTTTTGAAAATTGATAGTGTATTTTAGACTAGGGTATGTTATTATTGTTGAATTCTATACTAGGGTGTAGTAGTTGTTGTTGTTGTTGTTTTTGAATTCTTGTAACAACCGGATCCATCGTTACGGGTAAATCATTCGTGCCAATTGTAAGAGTTAGAAAACTCCGGGTTGGGGAGTTTGAAATTCGGGGCTAGGCTAGTCTTGGCTGATTTTGGAGTGAGGTATGGTCTAGCGAAATCCGGGTAAGGATTGGGTTTGATGTCTTGATTTGATCTGGTTTTTCTTGTAGCTAATACATAAAGGAGTCCGGGGGACTTTTCTGAATTAAATTCGGGTAAGTAGAACTCCCGGAATTGAGGTTGACGTGAAGGGGTTGTTATGGGACATCGGGAAAATAAGTGTGTTATAAAATGGACTAGTTTTGGAGATTTTACGACTTTCTATCCTGTGTCAACCGCTACAGCGTTTGACACTCCGCCATAGTGACTTCCACTGTAGCGGAGAAATTACCGCTACAGGAGATGTCAATGTCGGTCATCCTCTGCCATAGCAGACTAGCAGGCGACTCCGCTACGGTGGTACCTCTATAGCGGAGCAGACCGCTATAGTGGAGCGTGATGGAATTTAATGCAGAAACTTCTCCAAAAACATTCAGTTTACACAAGTTCGTTTGGGAGAAGGGCTAGGGCGATTTCAGGCGTTTTTCCTCCATTCTTCATTGTTTTTCTTCCCTAAGGTAAGGTTTCTACTCCTCGAACTCCATAATAATTTTCCTATGCGGTAGAATTTATAAGAATGGACTTGGGGAAACGGTTGGAATGACTTAGGGAGGGTAGAATCCGGGGAAAAAGAGGGATTCTACGTGTAGAAGTTCTTGGGTGTTGCTAATTTTACTGTTATATGATCATGTGATCTTAATTCCCTAATTATTCCATAAAAATGGTAGAACTAGGTGAATTAATGGCATGGAAGCCAGGAAAAAAGGGTGGAATGATCATGGGTGGCCTGGGGTTTAGGATTTTGTGTAATCCGGGTGAAATTTAGGCCATAAAGATTGATTCTTGGTTATTGTGTGTTGTTTTAGACCAAGAACTTGCAAGATCTTCGGGAAATGGGAAAGCTCCAGTTGAGTAGAGCTTTGGATCATTTGGAGGTAGGTGATGGTTTGCTTCTTGTATGCTTTGTGCGTTTAAGTACTATTATCTAAGTATTTGTATGAAATGCATTGCTTAGGGAATGATTAGAAATTTCTAATAGTCCTGTTAGCAGTCTGGTAAATTGAATGTTGTATTGTGATTGTTGGTTTACAAGTTGATTGTTCATTTTTGTAATTGTGGATTGTTCAACTTTGGTTGGCTCGGGTACCACGCCTGGTATGGGATAATACTAACGGTTGGCTCGGGTACCACGCCTGGTATGATATAATACTAACGGTTGGCTCGAGTACCATGCCTGGTACGTGTTTACTTTCTTGTATTTCTGCATCTTTATTTAATGGTTCCCTGAGTGGACCGGGTTGTGAACTTGAATTGTAGTTGTGTATTTTGGTCCTTGAGAGGCCGGGTTGTTACATTGCTTTATGAGTTGGTCTTAGTGTAGACCGGGTTATTTGTCTGACACTTAGGTGTTGTCTAGAGGGGATCCAGGGTGGGTCCAGGATATGTAACGGGATATGACTATTATTGTTGTGGATTATCGATCATAACAGTGAGGTGGTTTACATGTGGGACAAGTTAGGTAGATATTTGTAGTCTAGGAATACCTGTTGACTTGCCTATGTGTTTTCTGTACTTTTACTTGATTTTTGTACTATTCATACATTATTTATTTGGAACTGGCTGATGATCCTGCCAGTACACGGTGGCTGTGTACTGATACTGCACTTGCTTGTCTTTTTGTGAGTACATAAAATCTTCCGGTAGTTGACGGACGACCTCACTTGTAGGCCAGACTTTCCGAGATATCAAGGGTGAGCTATTTGACCGAGCTGCCTTGGTGTCCATCTAGTTTGAGTTGTGGCCCATTTATTCGGGCTTAGACTATTTCTATTATTTTGGGATTGCATCCCCGTACTCTAGTTTTGATAGATGTTTTTGGTATGATAACTTTCAGATTCTAGGAAGGGATTTCCGCAGGTCATTTTATTTATAGAGTTGCTTTTCATTTATGATTGAATGTTAGTTTAATTTTCTGCACTGGTTTTAAGCTGTTAGGCTAGGCTAAGAGTTGGACTCTAATGATTCATTCATCCGGGGGTTGGGTGGGTGCCACTCACGACGTCCTGGGTCATGACAATTCTAACCTAGAATATGAAAAAATTGATAGTGAAAAATTCCTTTTTTAGATTATATTCTTAATTTATGAACTTTAATTAGTTTAGGCTTGCTATTAGTTTGTGAATCTTAGTTTAGGCTTGCTATTAGTTTGTGAACCTTAGTTTAGGCTTGCTAATTAGTTTGTGAACCTTAGTTTAGGCTTGCTATTAGTTTGTGAACCTTAGTTTAGGCTTGCTATTAGTTTGTGAACCTTAGTTTAGGTAATGCTTGCTATTAGCTTGTGAACCTTAGTTTAGGTTCTTTTTTGAACTTGAATTATATAGGTTCTTGAATTGGGTTGGTTCTTGAATTTGGAATTAGGTTCTTGAATTAGATTATTAACTTGAATTTGGAAACTTTGAATTAGAAATAGGTTCTTGAATTAGATTATTAACTTGAATTAGGTTCTTGAATCTTAGTTTTTTTAAGTTACGCTTTTTTAAGTTAAGTTTGTTAGTTTAAATTGTTAGTTTAAATTGTTAGTTTTGAGTTAAGAATTAGTTTTCAACTTTAGGTTCTTTTTTGAACTTGAATTAGGTACTTGAATTTGGAACTTGAATTTAGAACTTGAATTTAGAATTAGGATTTGGAACTTGAATTTGGAATTAGGTTCTTGAATTAGATTATTAACTTGAATTAGGTACTTGAATTTGGAACTTGAATTTGGAATTAGGATTTGGAACTTGAATTTGGAATTAGGATTTGGAACTTAAATTTGGAATTAGGTTCTTGAATTAGATTATTAACTTGAATTAGGTTCTTGAATTTTAGTTTTTTTAAGTTAAGCTTTTTTAAGTTAAGTTTGTTAGTTTAAATTGTTAGTTTTGAGTTAAGAATTAGTTTTCAACTTTAGGAATGATCTTTTGAACTAGAATTAGGTTAGTTCTTGAATTTGAAATTAAGTTCTTAAAATAGATTATTAACTTGAATTTGGAAACTATGAATTTGAAATAGGTTCTTGAATTAGTTTTGAGTTTTGTTTTAGAATCTTGAATTAGTATTTAACTTTAACCTTTTGAATCAGGTTCTTGAATCTTAGTTTTTTTAAGTTAAGTTTGCTAGTTTAAATTGTTAGTTTTGAGTTAAGAATTAGTTTTCAACTTTAAGAATGTTTTTTTGAACTAGAATTAGGTTGGTTCTTGACTTTGGAATTAGGTTCTTGAATTAGATTATTAACTTAAATTTAGGAACTTTGAATTTGAAATAGGTTCTTGAATTAGTTTTGGGTTTTGTTTTAGAATCTTGAATTAGCATCTTTATCCTTTTGAATTAGGTTCTTGAATCTTAGTTTTTTTAAGTTAAGCTTTTTTAAGTTAAGTTTGTTAGTTTAAATTGTTAGTTTTGAGTTAAGAATCAGTTTTCAACTTTAGGAATGATTCTTTGAACTAGAATTAGGTTGGTTCTTGAATTTGGAATTAGGTTCTTGAATTAGATTATTAACTTGAATTTGGGAACTTTGAATTTGAAATAAGTTCTTGAATTAGTTTTGGGTTTGTTTTAGAATCTTGAATTAGTATTTAACTTTAACTTTTTGAATTAAGTTCTTGAATCTAAGTTTTTTTAAGTTAAGCTTTTTTAAGTTAAGTTTGTTAGTTTAAATTGTTAGTTTTGAGTTAAGAATTAGTTTTCAACTTTAGGAATGATTTTTTGAACTAGAATTAGATTGGTTCTTGAATTTGGAGTTAGGTTCTTGAATTAGATTATTAACTTGAATTTGGGAACTTTGAATTTGAAATAAGTTCTTGAATTAGTTTTGGGTTTGTTTTAGAATCTTGAATTAGTATTTAACTTTAACTTTTTGAATTAGGTTCTTGATCTAAGTTTTTTTAAGTTAAGCTTTTTTAAGTTAAGTTTGTTAGTTTAAATTGTTAGTTTTGAGTTAAGAATTAGTTTTCAAATTTAGGAATGATTTTTTGAACTAGAATTAGATTGGTTCTTGAATTTGGAATTAGGTTCTTGAATTAGATTATTAACTTGAATTTGGGAACTTTGAATTTGAAATAAGTTCTTGAATTAGTTTTGGGTTTGTTTTAGAATCTTGAATTAGTATTTAACTTTAACTTTTTGAATTAGGTTCTTGAATCTAAGTTTTTTTAAGTTAAGCTTTTTAAAGTTAAGTTTGTTAGTTTAAATTGTTAGTTTTGAGTTAAGAATTAGTTTTCAACTTTAGGAATGATTTTTTGAACTAGAATTAGATTGGTTCTTGAATTTGGAATTAGGTTCTTGAATTAGATTATTAACTTAATTTGTGAACTTTGAATTTGAAATAGGTTCTTGAATTAGTTTTGGGTTTTATTTTAGAATCTTGAATTAGTATTTAACTTTAACCTTGTGAATTAAGTTCTTGAATCTTAGTTTTTTTACGTTAAGCTTTTTTAAGTTAAGTTTGTTAGTTTAAATTGTTAGTTTTGAGTTAAGAATTAGTTTTCAACTTTAGGAATGATTTTTTGAACTAGAATTAGGTTGGTTCTTGAATTTGGAATTAGGTTCTTGAATTAGATTTACTTGATTTGGACTTTGAATTTGAAATAGGTTCTTGAATTAGTTTTGGGTTTTGTTTTAGAATCTTGAATTAGTATTTAACTTTAACCTTTTGAATTAGGTTCTTGAATCTTTGTTTTTCTGAGTTAAGCTTTTTTAAGTTAAGTTTGTTAGTTTAAATTATTAGTTTTGAGTTAAAAATTAGTTTTCAACTTTAAGAATGATTTTTTGAACTAGAATTAGGTTGATTCTTGAATTTGGAATTAGGTTATTGAATTAGATTATTAACTTGAATTTGGGATCTTTGAATTTGAAATAGGTTCTTGAATTAGTTTTGGGTTTTGTTTTAGAATCTTGAATTAGTATTTAACTTTAACCTTTTGAATTAGGTTCTTGAATCTTAGTTTTTTTAAGTTAAACTTTTTTAAGTTAAGTTTGTTAGTTTAAATTGTTAGTCTTTGTGAACCTTAGTTTAGGTTAATACTTGCTTTTAGTTTTCAACTTTAGGTTAGTGTTAGTTTTGAATTAGTTTCTTGAATTTGGAAATTTCAAATTAGTTTTGGGTTATTCATACAGATGTCATCAGGTGATGGTGATCGAGGTCGTCCTAGTAAAAGTACTAGCAAGTCTAGTAAGTTTAGGAAGAGCTCTAGGAGGCCTATAGAGCATGACGATATTCCAGGTCATCTTTCATCTTCGCCACAAATTCGCTCTACTACACCAGTGTTTGTGCCCTATGGCACTGGAAATCCCGCAGATTATCATGGTCCTAGACCCACTAATTCTCATCACATGACTTTCATGCCTACACCCACTATGCCTCTGCCACATGGCAACAAGACTACTAGATTATTATCTGGTACGCCATCCCCACATGATTCTTCTTCCCCTCACTTATCAGGCTTGGAACTTAGAGATCATACCAGCTCTGAGTATGACTTTCACGACCTGATTTCTCAGTCATGATGGCACCTACAACCCCCCAATAGGCGAACCAATCTCCGTAGCCCGGAACAGCCAGTAATGGCTACTATCTAGCAATAAAGTGGGAGAACAGTTTAATTAAGCGGAAGCAAGGGTACAAGATGAAGAAAATAGATAACAGGAATAATATAGATATAAGGCGAAGGCTAAACCAAACCCAAAATCTGTTATCATAGCGTATAAGAGCCGGAACTACATAAGGAGTACAAGGGTCCAAAACAATATATACACAAAGCTGTCTCCGAGGAGAAGTAGAGTACATAATCAAAAGATAAACTAAAAGCTAAGCTCCGGTCGCCAAGAGCTCACCTTCAGTCCAGAATATCACCAAAAGTAGCACCTCGCATGAGTCTCCACGAGCTAACGACGATAGCCCACACTAGGATATGCACCAGAAGATGCAGTGTAGTATGAGCACGAAATGCGAAGCATAAGGTACCCAGTAGGTATTTTAGGACGACTGGGCACATATAAGATAAAAGCGTAGTAACAGACACAATAGAAGAAAGTAGTCACAAAAATCATTGAAAAGTACACAGGAACTAGCCCAGAGGGAAGTCAACAGAACAACATACAAGGCTAGCAAATATAATATATACGCAACAGGCACATGTGTAAGTAACAAATAATGCACCTGGGATCCTTGCAATAACAATATATACATAATCAACTTAAGAAGTGGATGGTATACTGGTAACCTCAAGTATAAGAAATGGAAGAGGAGAGTGAAGATAGACATGCTCGGAAAACAAAAATCAATACCCAAACTAATCATATCACTCTCAGAACCAGCACTAACAACGTTGTAGAATAACATCTCAAAATCATAACTAGGACAGGGGATGGTATATGATAAAGAACAAGAGTATACCTACAGTCCCCCGGCCGCCCATATAATCGGGGAACGCAAACAAGTGACAACAAAACCCTTCGGCATCCCATACTACCGGAGCATACAATCAACAGATAGCCAACAAGGGTGGTGCCTCACACAGATGAATGATGTGATGCAATGCTAGGCCAAGTGTGATAGTAGTACCATATGTCACCCGCTTTCGGCAACCTATAAGGCCCAAAAGATAGGATCCATGGAAGGTCACACCTGTATACCCCTACTACACCGTATACCCGGCCATCGGCACCCACAACTCGCAGCCTCTGGTCCGTAATGGCAAGGTCCATGAAGGCCCCCGGCTAACATACTAGATGCCCCGCAATCTCAAATCAATCCCCAAGTAAAGCTGCCTGGAGGGTATCTAGGTATAAAAGAGTCAGTCCAATAGCCCTAGCACACGGCCCCGCCTAGTCCAGCATCACCCAAGAAGCTGTAGTAAATAAGTCTAGTACTTTACCCCGTCGAGTCCAGTATAAGTGGAACTAGTGAGAAAATATCCTTTAAAACCCCCTTACCCCAAGAAGACCCATCAAAACGTTACCAAACCCCCTTTAGATCATTTTTACCGAAAATAGGCCCCACGGGCCATGATAAGTTTAGAAAATCAATCCCAGTAGGCCCGAAGCCAATACCATAGTAAAATCAAGAAGAAATCCCCCTTATCTATATGCATGGTGAATGGCATACACAATTACAACAGTGTCCCCCAGCCCACAATAACCTATCGGCCCTGCACATGCTCCAATCGCTCTACAACATAAATAGCCAGCATAAAATCACGATAACGATGCCCGAGACTCACGGGCACCCCTGAATAACCCACCGTCTATGTTCTAGAGTCAAACAAGGCCATACAGGGCCATAAGGGTGATAACATCAACTACTAAGAATACTACACACAACGGAGAGAAGAAACAGAGCGAATTGCGGAAAAGCGGTCAGGGTCTGTGGTACCAACCTAATAACCCAACCCAAGAAAGTCAACTAGTACAATTTTATCCGATATGTGCTAAGTCTAGGGAGTTTAGACTGTAACCTACCTGTCGTCCGACAATAAGCTGCCCGAATAACAACGTCCAAGCCCGAGTCGCTCTGAGAGATCCCGAATGATAATCAAACTATCACAAAAATAAATAGTACGTTAAAATGAGTCTAACGATACCTATATCGCCACAATTGTAACTGGGTCAAAATCCGGGTCAAAAGTAGGCCCGCGGGGCCCACAACTTGAACTTGAAAATGAAAACTCATGTTATGATCATAATGACTAAGGGAGTATATGCCCAAGAAAATAAGGAAACTGGGCTACAAATTTGAGCTAAAATAGCCCCTAATGCTAGAAACCCAACAATGGAATTTTTGGGAAAAGGAATCAGAAATCGGCAAAAATCACCTACCCAAAAGGAAGAATCATGCCAAGAATGTGGATAAGGGCGGGCCTGCCAAGCATGCACTCCTCCCAGACAGAATCTACACCCACAATTCGAGCTCCAAGGATTCACAACAATGGAGGTTTAGATAATTGGAGAAGACAACTAAGGAGAAGAGGGAAAACTTACCAAAACACCAATGGAACACAAATTTCTCGAGGGTACGGGAATTCTTCATAGGTGTACCGGTTTGAGTAGGTTGGAGAAGGTTTGGGCGAGTTGGAGTTGGAGAAAAATAAGAGAAAATGGCTGGAAATACAAAATGAAAAGGTTTTATACTGCCAGGGGTCCTTCATCGCGATCGCGAAGGACCTCTCGTGGTCGAGAGGACCACGTTGGCTAGGCCATTGCGATCGCGAAGACTAGCCATGCGGTCGCGAAGAACAGAGAAGGAAGGACTTCATCGCGATCGTGATCGGCGATCACGCGATTGCAAAAAACACGGTGTCAGGCGCTTTATCAAGGTCGCGAAGGGTGAGGCTCGCGATCGCAATAGAGGCTTGATGCCTGCACCTGCAACAGGAAAAAGCCTGCAACTTTCCAAAACTTGACGGGGGATTCCGGGCAAAATCAAAAATCGATATTCAGAAACCAATGATGGTACCAGAGTGGAAATGACATTTCGAACTCAACGAAATTGATGAAACTTTCATACAAGGTCATTTTGATGAAATGTTAACCCAAGTAAACACTAATGAAAAGGAACCCAAAGGCTCGAAATGAGTCTGGCTCACCCGAAACCCAAACCAACCACCTTCCCAACCCAAACTCATCATTTTGGAGCTGATGGAATCGTCAGATTTTGAGTCCGACACTCTTATCATCAAAAGCCAACCAATGTTACACTTTCAACTCTAAATGGTTTGAAAACAGAGAAAACCACCCAAAACCCACACCAGAAGTTTTCAGGCCTCAATTGAAGGGCCAACTAGACCAAACTCAACGCTACGGAGCTATCAGAATTCAATTCCGAGCACATTAGCTAAGAATGTTGACTAAAGTTAACGATGTTCTAAGTTATAGCTCTAAAACAGGAAAAAGGGTAAAACAACCAAGCGAACAACCAGAGCACCGAACTACTGGTCCCCACAATCCATAAATGAGTTGGAGCTGCTATAGGAAAGATTTAACAGTACAATGAATACGCTAATGCGAAGATGACCGAAAGGGTCATCACATTGACACACAAACTTCTACTCCCTCATTGACTCAGCGTTATAGTCTTTCGCCATTACCTGCATCAGCACTTTCTGAGGAGGAAGATGAGGTGAATCTGAGACTCAACAAGAAGGACGCCATTGGTAGAGTCATGATTCGCCCTGATGGATCATCATAATTGTTTTTCTAATTAATTGATAAGTTTATTTTTTCATATTAATTAATTATTTATCACTTGATGACATGCTTATTATGCTCTTTACATGTGGTATCCCACGAAAGAGCCCCGACGTTTTCTAAAGGAGGCAGTTAGGAGGTTTTTTACAGAACCTTGGAGCTCCTGGACAGATATTTCAAAATCGATTCAACAGGCCATGTTTGATGAGTTTAAGGTATATACATATATATTAACTTTTCATAATATATATATATATATATATATATATATATATATATCATCTAACACTAATTATTTCTATCTTTCAGACAATGTGTACTTGTAAGCAAAATTACAATAAGATCATTTCCACTACTTTCGAGAGGAAGGCCAGTGCCAGGCTACACCAATGGCTTAAAAAAATTTGGGATAGTAAAAAGTGTGGATCTTGGCTTCTACCTCATCTTCATGAGTAGCTTAAAAAATATTGGGATTCAGAAGATTTCAGAGCATTGTCTGAAGAAGGAAAGAAATCCATAAGCAGTGTCAAAGGTGGATTGTTGTACACTATGGGTGCAAAGAGTGTAGCGGACGTTGCAAGGGAAATGGTAAGTAATAATATTAATCTTTTAACTTATATGTTTATATAAACTTTGATTAAATAATATTAATTACTTGATTATGTTAAATTTTATTTTGTTTGCAGGAGAAGGAATTGGGGCACCCTCCGACTCAGGCTGAGCTCTTTAAGAAAGGCCACATAAAAGACAAAAAAAATGAGTCAGATCCGGATGTATGGGTTGAGGAGAGGGCTCAAGACGCCTATGTATGTTTTAAAGTTTAAATATAATTAAAGTACTAACATATATATATATATATATATATATATATATATATATATATATATATTTAATATGTATATATTATAATTTTATTTTTTTTATATACAAGATGAGTTTGGACGAGTTTTGTCTGAGTACATCCAGATTCAGCAAGGTTTGGGCTTGCCGACCGAGCCTACAAATGAGGAAGCCACTCAAATATGAACCGAAAAAGTGGCAGGGGAGAGACAAAAGGGGAGAGTCTATGGTCTAGGCTCTAGGAATGATTTGTGATAAATCCAGTCAGGACTGGATGGTATTGGATCCGCACGCCAGGATGAGGCGGTTGATGGTGCTCAACTTGCACATATATCGCAGCAGATCACAGATCTTACTAGGGCCTTGGCAGAATCTGAGAGAAAACGAACTGAGAGCACTAATGATTTGACCAAGACCGTCTAGTCTCTTTAAGAACAACTGTCATCCTTTGTTAGTCGTCGCCGTCGTAGTGTAGATTGTACTCCTTCCTCCTCATCATCAAGTAATGACGTTACTGAGATTAGTGAAAATAAGGAGGAGTATATGAATACTACCCCACATTAGGATTGACTCATTTCCTATACATTTTGACACATTTTGACACTTTTTTAATGTTATTGAATACTTTATAGGTCCTTTTGGTGGATCGTTTATGTGTGTAGTTATATTATTACTTTGTTTTTAGTTTGTTGTTAATTTTGTAATTGTTTTATGAATGTTGTGGCAGCAATTAGTGCTGGTTTGGACTGTATTAAATTAGTTTTTTAAATGGCAGGTGATGCATATTGAAAATGCATATTTTTGCAGCTGGAAAAAATACAGAAAAGCGACGGACAACGTCTCTTTTGTCCGTCGCTTTTCTGGAAATAATTTACCAGGAAAAGCGACATTGTCCGTTGCTTTGTTCTTCAAGTTCAAGAATAAAGCGACGGACTACGTTGCTTTTCTGGAAAAAAGAAAAAAAAATCATTTCTTTTTTGTTTGCGTCGCTATCCATCGCTTTTAAAGCGATGCTGTCTGTCGCTTTTGGAAAAGCGACAGGCCATTTTCCCACGGGATGACGCCGTCGTTTTTGGCCAAAAAATTGATGGCCAGCGTCCCTTTTGGCCGTCTCTTTTTAGCCTTTTTTTAGTAGTGTGGGGTCCTCCACAGTACTGACAAGGATTACCAATATATGGATAGTACTCATCATTCAACCAATATTTATCCCTAGATGTCATATTAAGAAGAGTAGTAGAAAAAAAACTATCTATAAAGGAAAATAAAATATATACAAAAACTTAAATAAATAAAAAGAAAAAGTCTACTAGAGATAAATAAATAATATCGAAGTCCCCGGCAATAGCGCCAAAAACTTGTTGCGTCCTAACGCACACGCAAGTGTACGCGGTCGTACAAGTAATATAGGATTGTAAGTCCAGATATCGTACTCACAGAGACTTGTCGATTAACTATTCACTAAATTGAACTAGTTCTAATTATTTATTCAAGCAGTAAATCTCAAAAGAATATTTATTAACCAAAGTAAAAAGAAGAAGTTAACTAATGAACAATTAACCAAACAAGGAGAAGGTTTTTACGTAATCAATATGATGAAACCAATTTAGGATTATGAATTCTCTAACAATCATGTTAAGTAAGCAATTTCATTGACTTGTTTATTTATCTAGTTGTTGATTTCGGGGTTGATTTTACAACTATGGTCTTCCGAGCCTCTAATTGCCTATCCAGAATAGCATCACAACTACATCGTTAAGCGGGGATGTGACATCTTATTCTGAACACATTTATATATCTTTCTGTATAAATCAAATAAGGCGTTCTAGGTATATTCCTATCCTAGTCGCGAACCTACCCTTTACGTTATAAAAGAGAGGCCTTGCTCCCTATATTCTTTATTCTATCCCAATGATTCTTCTTCCGAGTTCACAAAGAGATTATAGATTTATTTTAATGGTAGCTAAGCATTAAAATAGTAAGCACAAGAATATAAGAACAACTAATATGATAATCTTCACAAATTGAATCAAGACTCTACTTCAACAATTATGTAATTAGCTACCACAATCCTAGAACGAGAAGTTTAACTCCACATAGACATGAAGCAATTACAATAATTCATCCAAAGAAAAATGTAAAATAAATAATAAAAGAAAAAAAAAAGATGAAACCAATATTCTCCGGCCTCCACGGCGGCTCCTAGATCTTCGTAGGTCAAATGTTCCCTAAAATTTATGATTGAGGATGTATTTATAGAGTATGAGGAAAATAACCCCTTTTTCTACTTGGATTTGGAATAGGAGAAGCTGGAAATTTTGTTAGTTTAGTGCCTGGCGCGCCGCCCCAACATCACTCTGCGGTAGTTTTAGGCTTGGGGCAATGCCCCACCATAGTCCCAGCATCACTCTGCGGTAGTTTTGGGCCTGGGGCAGCACTCTAGCATAGCCCTACTGCCCAAATTTTCTTCTTTTGCTCTTTTTTTCTCCCGAAATGTTGCTAACTCCTTTCCAATGCTTTTATGCTTTCATTTTTAGCTCTCATGAGTTATTTTTCTCCATAGTCTCCCTAAAAAGCATCTAATCATATATATTAGCTCATAATCAAGAATATGCAAATAATCATAGGAATATACATTACTTTTTCCCTCAAAACAAGACTAAAACATGGGTAAATGAGGCAAGCGGGCGTATAAATACACCCAAGATTAGCATGCCCCTTACTTTTCCTGTGCTTCCCTTACCAAGTCTATGGCCAGAGGCTTCACATCACCTGCTTCAAACCACCCTATAGGTGATCTACAACCCCTCCCATACAGTGCCTCAAATGGTGCCATGTCGATACTGGAGTGGTAGCTGTTGTTGTATGAGAACTCACACAATGATAGGAACTGGTCCCAACGACCCCCAAAGTTGATCACACATGCTCTCAGCATGTCTTCTAACACTTGGATTGTCTTCTCTAACTGAGCATCAGTATGAGGATGGAAAGTTGTGCTAAAAGTGAGTTGAGTGTCCAACTCTTCATATAACTTACCCCAAAACTTAGAGGTAAATTGCTTGCCCCTGTCTGAAATGATGGACAATGGTACCCCATGCAGTCTCACGATCTCCTTAACATAGATCTTAGCCAACTGCTGTTAATTATAGTCCACCCTGACCGGAATGAAATGAGATGACTTGTTCAGCCTGTCCATAATGACCCAAATAGAGTCATGCTTTCCCAAAGTCTTGGGAAGACCCACTACGAAATCCATGGCTATCCTCTCCCACTTTTACTCGGGAATGGGCAACCTATGAAGTAGTCCTTCAGGCCTTTGGTGATCATACTTGACCTCCTGACAATTATGTCACTTGGACATGAAATCAACTATATCCCTTTTTATCCCAGGCAACCAATAAAGTTGTCTCAAGTCCCTGTACATCTTGGTTATGCCCAGATGGATCGAATACCGTGAACTATGAGCCTCTGTCAATACCTTATGAATTATATCATCAACCCGAGAAAATCCTTCCACTGAAATTCATCACCCCCCAAGAGTCCAACGTGGCATGCCTGGATTCTCCGGATATTACCTTGTTCCGAACCTTGCTCAACTCCGAATCCTAAAACTGCTTGGTCTTTATATCTTCTATAAATGTGGATTTGACCTCCATACTGGACAACACCCCACCCTTTTCTAAGACACCCAAGTGCATGAACTTAGCTACCAAAGCCTGAAGCTCCCTTTCCAGTGGTCATTTAGACACCCCCAAACGAGCCAAACTGCCCATGTTGACTGTCCTCCTGCTCAATGCATCTGCCACCATATTAGCCTTACCCGGATGGTACTGGATGGTCATATCATAATCCTTTAATAACTACATCCACCTCTTGTGTCTCAGATTCAAGTCCTTTTGAGTAAATACATGCTGCAGACTGTGATGATCAGTGAACACCTCACACTTGACACCATAAAGGTAGTGTCTCCAAATTTTGAGTGCAAACACCACCGCTGCCAACTCCAACTCATGGATTGGATAGTTTTTATTATGAACCTTCAACTGCCTAGAAGCATATGCTATCACATTCCTGTCCTGTATCAACACAGCACCCAAACTCAAATGTAAAGCATCACAATATACAATAAAATCCTTAGCTTTAATCGGCAATAAAAGGATGGGAGCCGTGGTAAGAAGTGTCTTTAGCTTTTAGAAGCTCTCCTCACACTTGTCGGACCACACAAATGGTACCTCTTTCTGAGTCAACCTTGTCAAGTGAGTAGGGATGGATGCAAAATCCTTGACAAATCTATGGTAGTAACCTGGGAGCCCCACAAAACTCCTCACCTTAGTCACAGAGCTCAGCCGAACCCAACTTTTGATTGCCTCAATCTTCTGGGAATCTACCATCACCCCCTTTTCTGACAGTACATGCCCTAAGAAGGCGATTGAAGTCAACCAAAATTCACACTTAGAAAATTTCACATACAGTTTCTGGTGCTTCAAAATATCCAACACAATACAGAGATGTTCAACATGATCTTCCCTACTCTTGGAGTAGACCAAAATGTCATCTATAAACACGATGAGGAACAAATCCAAATAAGACTTAAACACTCAATTCATCAAGCTCATGAATGTTGTCGGCACATTGGTCAACCCAAATGACATTACTAGGAACTCGTAATTCCCATACCGAGTTCAAAAAGCAGTTTTCGGAATTTCCTCGGGTCTAATCTTTAACTGATGATATCTTGACCTTAAGTTAATTTTTGAAAACACAGATGCACCTTGTAACTAGTCAAAAAGATCATCTATATGGGGTAAAGGGTACTTATTTCGGATGGTAACCTTGTTCAACTGCTTGTAGTCTATGCACATACGCATACTACCATCCTTCTTTTTCACAAACAATACCGGAGCACCCCAAGGTGAAGCACTGGGATGGATAAAAACCTTATCTAAGAGTTCCTGGAGTTGTGTTTCAAGTTCCCTTAACTCTATCGGAGCCATGGTATAGGGAGGAATGTAGATTGGGTGAGTGCCCGACTCCAAGTCAATATAAAAATCAATGTCCCTGTCCGGAGGCATAACGGGAAAATCTGCCGGAAACACCTCTTGAAACTCTGACACAACCAGAACTGACTCAATAGATAGGGACTCCACACTATCATCCCGGAGATGATCCAACAAGGCAAAACACCCTCTCCCCACTAGTTTCCTAGCCCAAACAAATGATATGATCTTAGCCGGTTTAGGTCTGTACACACGTTCTCTCTCTAGTCTATCCTTACCCGGAATTTCTAGATCCAGTCTTAGTGTTACAATTCAATACAGCATGATAAAGAGACAACCAGTTCATACCCAAAATAACATCGAAGTCGACCATATCCAAAATTACTAAGTCTAACCAAGTCTGCAACCCCACAAATAACACAGGACAAGTACGATAAACATGAGTCACAATCATGGACTCTCAAACCAGGGTGGAAACATGTATAGGGGAATCAATGATATCACAAATAAAGTCCAGACCCAAAGAAAATTTCACAGAAAGATAAGAGTATGTAGAACCTGGGTCAAAAAGTAAAGAAGTCATCCTATCAGGAACAAGAATTGTACCTGTGATCACCGCGTCTGATGCCTCAGCCTCAGTCCTCCCTGGAAAGGCATAGCAGTGAGCCCGATTATCAATCCGAGCAACTTTCTTGGCTGGTTGCACCACACCCCTGCTTGCGCCGCCATTACCTCTGTCCCCCTGACCTCCCTAAAAGTTACCTCGCCCACCCTATGGAGGACCTCTAGCATAGCCACCTCTACCTACTGGAACCACAACCTTAGAATGTTGTTGAGCCTGATTACCAGTCTATCTATAAGGACACTCCCTCTTAAAGTGGCTAAGATTACTACAATGGAAACAACCGCGGTCAAGTGTAGGCCTGCTCGTAGATGTGTAAGAAGCTCCCTGGCCTCTAGGAGCTAAAAGCTGCTGATTAGCTCCCGAATGACAACCTGTAGTAGCTGGCAGAGCTGACTGAATAGGACGGGCAGAGTATACTTGTTGATTGTGGACCCTAGAGTACGAACCACTGAAGTTCCCATCATTCTGGGACTTCTTGGCTAACACTTTAGCCTGCGCAACCTTCTTGACCCCTTCTAACATCTTAACATAGTCTGTGATCTCATTGAAGATCTTTCCTGCTGAAGTCATGTGCACGGACAACACCTGCAATTTAGTATTCAAGCCTTCACAAACAGTCGAATCCTCTCCTCCTCAGAACCCAACAACTGAGTAGCAAAATAAGACAAGGAATGAAACTTGGCGTCATAAGCAGAGACTGACATACCACCCTTTTCCAGAGCAAGGAACTCGTCCTTCTTGTGATCCTTTAAGGTACGAGGCACATACTTCTCTAAGAAGAGAGCATGAAATGCCTCCCAAGTCAGTTGAGGAAAGGTCGATGGCTGACATTCCACATGAGACCTCCACCATTGCTTAGTATCACCCTGCAGCTGAAAACGAACTCAACCCCCTGTTGTTGCACAATGCCCAGCTTGTGCATCCTCTCATAACAATCCAATATGAACTCATAGGCATCTTCCTTCTCAGTACCCTAAAATGTAGGCGGTTTTAGCTTAAGGAACTTGGTCAACATCTCGTGCTCATTCCCTGTCATAATCGGACCTAACATTGGCCTGAAGAAGTCGTATGTGCCCGATGTTGCATCCATCCTAAGAGTTGTAGTAACCACCAGTTAGGTGTATAGAGCCTGATCTGCAATACCCGTGGGGGTGGATCCTGCACCAACAAGTCCACTCAGAAAACTGCACACCTGCTGAAATGCTGGTGTGATAGGGGGAAGGCCTGCACCTACAGCAGGTGTCGGCTCCGCCTGTTCCGTGCCCTCCTCAACACGACCTAAACTTCCTCCTTAACGTGATCCTAGGGTGGGGGAGGGGTCGCCTCACGTGCTCTTGTAGCTGCCTGAGCTCCACCACTGGTAGGTGCTGCTCTACCTCGGCCCCTACCCCTACCCCTTTCTCTACCTCTGAATGGTGGGCACGCTGCTAGGACCGCTGGTCTTTCTCTATTGTTCCTCGTATTAACCATCTGTGAAAAGAAGAGTGAAAGAGTTAGATACCAATTGTATCACCAGATACCAATTGGAATCAAGTTATAGCACAAAGGAAGAAAGAAGAGATAGTTTTCCTAAAGTCCTATAGCCCCTCGAAGAAAAGTACAGACGTCTTTGTACCATTCTGCAAGACTCTACTAGAACCATTTTGGTATGACAAGATCAATGAACCTATGGCTGTGATACCATCTTTGTCACAACCACAACCATCGTGAGTGGTACCCACCCAACACTCCCGGGTGAGCGAACCAATACCAACCCCAACACTTAGAAAGTCTAACAGCTCAAAACCAGTGCGCATAAAGTAAACTAAAATTCACAATCTCAAGTACTATCAGAATAATAATTTGCAAAAAAATATTCCTTAGAACCTTAAGGTCATCGTACCAAAATACCTACCAAGTCTAAAATACGGGGATGAAACCCTAAAACAAAAAAGAGTTTAAGCCCAAAACAAGTGGGCTACAACTAAAAGAAGAAACCAAGGTAGCTCGACCAAAGTAGCTCACCCTTGATATCTGGAAATGCTAGGACTACATGTGAGGTCATGCTTTATCCACCGAAAGATTGCCTGTACTCACAAAAAGAAATGCAAGTGCAGAATCAGTACACAACCACCGTGTACTGGTAGGATCATCGGCCAGCTCCAAATAAATAATATATGCACAATAAACTAAAGCTTAGTAAGGTACAATAAACATGTAAACAAGCCAACAATATAACCAGACTACAAGTCTCTTCCTTAGCTTAACAACCACATGTAACCAAATGACAACCATTGACAATAACATATGTAACCTTTCCACATAGTCCGTACCCACCCCGGGATCCTCCTAACACCCCCTAAGTATTGACATGCAATCTCGGCCTACACTAAGACCAACCTCACAATTAATTATAATCACTCGACCTCTCATAGACCATATGCAGACATCACATTCTAAGAATACAACCCGGTTCACTCATAGAACCATCGAAAGAACACAACTAATGCGAGTAAAGCAAACCCGTACCATGCGTGGTACCCGAGCCAATCGAATAGTATCCCGTACCAGGCGTGGTACCCGAGCCAACTAATAAATAACCTGTACTAAGCATGGTACCCGAGCCAACCGAATGTCAAACAGAAATCCAACAGTCAACAACAATGAACAACAATACACTTGCACAAGCAATAACGACTAGTTCATTTCACAGGAAAGTTAACCGGATAATTAGACACTCATAAGCCATTCCCGAAGCATGCAACTAATACAATACTAAGCAGTAGTACATGAACACATAATGCATTTAGGGAAAACAATAACCATCACCTACCTCAAATGATTCAAAAGTTCTACTGAACCAGAGCCTTCCCATTTTCCAATGTTCTTGCTTGTTGTTAGTCTAAAAACAAACATACAATAACTATAATCAATTTACTAGCCTAAAATACCTGGATTATGCAAAAATCCCACTCCCCAGGCAAAACTATGATCATTCCACCCCTTTCCTGGGATTTTCCACCATAATTTCACCTAAGTTCATCATTTTCACAGATATTTTTAGAGAATTATGGCTAAGTGATCATACCCCAATAATAATATCAAGACCCAAGAAGTACTACGCCCTAGAATCCCTTTTTTCCCCAGATTCTTCCATTCCTAGGTTAACCACAACCTTTCCCCAAGTCCAAGACTAGTAATTCTACTCTGTAGGAAAGATAGTACTAAGTTAGGAGAGTAGAATCCTTACCTTTAGGATGAAAAATGATGGAAAACGGAGTAGCTTCGCCCAAAATTGCCTTGCCCTTCTCCTAAAATTTTCTTGATGAAAACTGAATGTTTTGGGGAAGTTTTCTGCATTAAAACTTGATTCATCTGCTATGGCGGTCAATACTTTGCTATAGCAGTACCGCCATAGCGGAACCGTCCGCTATAGCGGTGCTGACTGACGTTGACTTCTGCTATAGCGGTAATTTCTCCGCTATAGTGGAGGTCACAATAGCGATATGTCAACCGCTATGGCGGTTGACACGGGACAGAAAGTCGTAAAGTTCTCCAAAAGTGCCCATTTTACAACACATCTTGAATCCCCGACGTCCCGAAACAACTCCTTCACATCAACCTCGATACCGGGAATTTCACTTACCCAAATTCGCTTCCGAAAAGCCCCTCGGACTCCTCTATGTCTTAGCTATAAGGAAAACTAGCTCAATACAAGACACGTTACCCAATCCTCACCCGGATTACCCTAGACCATACCTTGATTCAAAACCTGCCGAGACTAGCCTATCCCAGAATTTTCAACTCCCAAACCTGGATGTTTTCTAACTCTAAATTTGGCATGAAAGGTTTACCCGTAACAACGAACCTAGTCATTTCATTAAGTAAACCAGTTTGTATATCATATTTATACACAATTTATACATTAATATATGTTTGTATATAACCCAGTATAAAAAATTTAATTAAACCAGTTTGTATACTATATTATGTATTCATTCCATACACTAATATATATTTGTATATAATCTGATATAAAAAAGTTAGTAAAAAAGTTTGTATACCATATTATATATCCATTTCATACACTAATATATGTTCGTATATAACCTGATATAAAAAAGATTGAGTAAACTAGTTTGTATACCATATTATATATCAATTTCATATAATATATAGTAAAACAACATCAGTTATCATACACTTTAAATATACATGCCAGTACTAAAAAAATCCTCCATAACAAATGTATACAGAATTTTATGCGCAATTCATACATACATCTCAAATTTTTTTACATACAACTTGGTGGAGAATTGATTGAGATTGGATTCAAAAATAAAAGCACACTCTAGACCATTCATAATACCCTAAATTCTACAGGAGAGAGAAGGAAAAAAATTGTTTTCCTTTTCAAAATTAAAAATATTTTAGGAAAGAGAAGGAAAATATTGACGAATTGGAGAGAAAAAACATTTGGTTAAGTAATGATAATTGCAAATCCTTAAATTTAAGCCTATTAATCAATTTAAAAAAAATATTTTGGAATAAATAAATAAATATTTAAAACTCTTTAATAAATCTAATTTGTTATGCATTGTAATTATTTACTTAATTTTATAAATATTAAAAGGTATATTTATTTAGTGTCACGACCCAGACCGCCGCGAGTGGCACCACCCAACCCCCAGATGAGCGAACCAATAGAGTCCAACTCTTAGCATAGCCTAACAGCTTAAAACCAGCCTGCAAAAATGTAAACTAGCAATCAACATAATAAAATCAACTCTATAAGAAAAATATAACTTGCGGAAATCCCTCCCTAGAATCTAAAAGTCATCGTACCAAAAACATCTACTAAAACTAGAGTACCGGGATGCAACCCCAAATATAGAAATGGTCTAAGACCGAAACAAATGGGATACAACTCAACTAGGTAGACACCAAGGCAGCTTGGTCAAACAGCTCACCCTTGATATCTCTAAATGTCAGGCCTACAAGTGAGGTCGTGCATCAACCGCCGAAAGATTTCCTGTACTCACAAAAAGACAAGCAAGTACAGTATCAGTACACAACTACCATGTACTAGTAGGATCATCAACCAGTTCCAAATAGACAGTGTATGAGTAGTACTGAAATCAAGTAAGAGTACAGAAACACATAGGCAAGTCAACAGGTTTTCCTAGACTACAAGTCTCTCCCTAACTTGTCCCCACATGTAAACCACTTCCCAACTATGATAAACAAATCCACAACAACAACAAGCGTATCACGTTACATATCCCGGAACCACCCTGGATCCCCTCTAGGCAACACCTAAGTGTTAGACATACAACCCGGTCTACACCAAGACCAAACTCATAAAGTAAGTAACAACCTGGCCTCTCAAGGACCAAAATACACAACCATAAATCATAACACAACCCGGTCTACTCAGGGAACCATTAAATAAAGATGCAACAACATGATAAAGTAAACCCCTACCAGGCGTTGTACCCAAGCCAACGGTTAGTATTATCCCGTACCAGGCATGGTATCCGAGCCAATCATTAGTATTATCCCATACCAGGCATGGTACCCGATCTAACCGAATGTCACATAATCCAAAGTCACAAATAATGAACAATCAACACTTGTAAACCAACAAGCTAAATGCCTAGTTCATTTTACAAGACTGAAAACAGGAGTTTTGGACATTCCTAAATCATTCTCTAAGCAATGCAAACCATACAAATACTTAGACCCAAGTACACAAACATACAATGCATACAGGAATCAATAACCATCAGCTACCTTAAATTATTCCAAGCTCTATCGAACCGGAGCTTTTCCCCTTTCAGGATCCCTTGCTTGTTCTTGGTCTAGAAACAAATACACAGTAACCAAAAATTAATTCTCATGGCCTACAAATTACCTGGATTATGAAAAATTCCACACCCCAGGCCAACCATGATCATTCCACCCATTCCCGGGCTCTCTCACAATTAATTCACTTAAATTCATCATTTTTATGGATTCCTTTAGGTAATTATGGCTAAGTGATCATTACCCATCACCAAGAATCAAGACCCAAGAACTCTAGCACCCTAGAATCCTTTTTTTCCCAGATTCTACCATTCCTAGGTCATCCCAACCTTTCCCCATGTCCACCCCTAGCAATTCTATAGCATAGGAAAGATATCACAGAGTTTGGGAGTAGAATTCTTACCTTTAGGATGAAAACAGTGGAAAACTGGTAGAAATTTCCTAAAATCACCCCCTTCTTCTCGCAAAATGTTTCAAGAAAAACTGAACTATTTTGGAGAAGTTTCTGTATTAAATACCATCACGCACCGCTATAGCGGTCCACTCCGCTATAGCGGTACCACCATAGCAGAGTCATCCGCTATGGCAGAGGCTGAACGACATTGACTTCCACTGTTGTGGTATTTTCTCTGCTACTGCAGGGGTCGCCACTCGAGCTCAGGGAAACCAAGGTCCAAGAGTTCATCAACCTGAAGCAGGATGACATGAGTGTAAAGGATTATGATCTCAAGTTTACTCAATTGTGTATGTATGCTCCAGCGATAGTATCTGACTCCAGGGCCCGTATGAGCAAGTTCATATCTGGTGTGTCAGATGATATGGTCAAAGAGTGCAAGACTGCTATGCTGATTAAGGAGATGGATTTCTCCAGATTGGTTACTTATGCTTAGCAGATTGAGGAAGAGAAAATCAAAGAGAGGGGAGGATACAGTAACAGATCCAGAACAGGGGATTTAAACTACTCTCAACAGAAGTCAGAGGGTGGTAATCGCTCTTAATTTCGTCAGAAGTCTTCAGCTTCAGCTCCAATTTCTGCTAGTGCCCCAGTGCAAAAATTCAAACAGAATCAACGGGATAGAGTGCCAGTCTCCAAGTCCTAAGGTACAGTTACTAGCAGGCGCACTCATCTAGTGTGTAAAAAGTGTGGTAGAAACCACCAGGGTGAGTGCATGGTAGGTAGTGGAAATTGCTTTGGGTGTGGTAAGCCAGGACACAGGATGAAATAGTGCCCTATAAATTCTCAGAAGGGCAGGGACTCGTTTACAGAATCAGGCCAGCTCTGCAGCAGCTCCAATGGGTCGCCCCACTTAGGAGGGTGCCTTATCTAGTATAGGTAGTGGTCAGTGCCATAATAGGTTGTATGCCCTTCAGACTCGACAGGACCAAGAGGATTCTACCGATGTGGTCATGAGTACTTTACAAGTCTTCTATTTAGATGTTTATGCATTGTTAGACCCAGGGGCTACACTTTCCTTTGTAACTCTTTATATAGTAGTGAATTTCGGTGTTAGTCTAGAAATCCTTCCAGAACACTTCTCAGTCTCTACTCTAGTTGGTGACCCAGTTATAGTTAGATGGGTATACATAAATTGCCATGTCATAGTTTCCTAGAAAGTCACCTTAGTCGATTTAGTAGAGTTAGAAATGATTGACTTTAATATTATTCTAGGCGTAGATTGGTTACACTCCTGTTATGCCTCAGTTGATTGCAGAACTAGGATCGTTCAGTTTCAGTTTCCAAATGATCCAGTCTTAGAATCGAAGGGTAGTACCTCAGTGCCTGTAGGTCGATTCATCTCTTACCTTAAGGCCAGAAAAATAATTTCCAAAGGGTATATCTATCATCTTGTTCGGGTTAAGGATTCAAACTCCGAGGCCCAGACTCTTGAGTTAATTCTAGTGGTGAATGAATTCCCCAAAGTTTTTCCAGGAGATCTTCCCGGAGTTCCTCCCGAAAGGGAAATCGACTTCAGAATAGATATCCTTCTAGATACCCAGCCTATTTTGATTCCTTCTTACAGAATGGCTCCAGCTGAGCTTAAGGAATTGAAAGAACAGTTGAAAGACCTTCTAGATAATGGCTTCATCAGACCCAGCATCTCTCCATGGGGTACTCCAGTGCTCTTCATGCGTAAGAAAAATAGTTTTCTCAGGATGTGCATAGACTACCGCTAGTTGAACAAAGTCACAATCAAGAATAAATATCCCATTCCCAGGATTGACAACTTGTTCGACCAATTTCAGGGTGCTAGTTGCTTATCTAATATAGACCTCAGATTCGGCTATCATCAGCTCAGAGTCAGATATAGTGACATCCCAAAGATAGCCTTCAAGACTCACTATGGTCACTATAAATTTGTAGTTTTGTCTTTTGGACTAACCAATGCTCCTGCAGCTTTTGTGGATTTAATGAATAGGGTGTTCAAACAGTATTTGGACTTGTTCATCATTGTCTTCATTGATGATATCTTTGTTTATTCTCGAAATGAGGAGGAGCATGTGGATCATATGAGGGTCAATCTATAGACTCTCAAAGACTGCCAGTTATTCTCCAAGATTAGTAAGTGTGAGTTCTAGTTGAAATCAGTTGCTTCTCTTGGTCATGTGGTGTCTAGTGAAGGTATCCGAGTTAATTCTCAGAAGATTGAGGCAGTAAAAAACTAGCCCAGACCCACCTCTCTGACAAATATAAGAAGTTTCTTGGGTTTGGCTGGTTATTACATGAGATTTGTGGAAGGATTTTCATTCATAGCTGCCCCATTGACCAAGTTGGCTCAGAAGAAGGTCAAATTCCAGTGGTCAAATGAGTGTGAGAAAAACTTCTTAGAACTGAAGACCAGGTTGACTACAACTCCCATTTTGACTCTACCAGAGGTTTCAAATGGCTATGTGGTTTACTGTGATGCATCTAGGGTTGGCCTGAGTTATGTGTTGATGCAACAAGTTAAGGTCATAGCTTATTCTTCCAGACAACTTAAGATTCATGAGAAGAACTACCCAACTCATGATATCGATCTTGCGGCTATTGTGTTTGCCCTAAAAATTTGGAGACACTACTCGTATGGTGTTCATGTTGATGTGTTCAGAGATCATAAGAGTCTCCAGCATGTGTTCACCCAGAAAGAGTTAAATCTTTGTAAGAGAAGATGGCTTGAGTTCCTCAAAGATTATGATATGAATGTGCTCTACCATCCGGGTAAAGCTAATGTGGTGGCTGATGCCCTCAACAGACTGTCTATAGGTAGTGTGTAACATATTGAGAAAGAGAAAAAAGAATTAGCCAGAGATGTTCATAGGCTAGCTCGCTTAGGATTTTGCCTCATGGACATGACATATTATGGTGTGATAGTCCAGAATGAGTAAAAATCTTCTTTGGTAGCAGAGGTTAAAGAGAAAAAGGACAGTGATCCCATATTGATTTAATTGAAAGGTGCAGTTCATCAGCAGAGAGTTGAGGTTTTCTCCCAAGGAGGAGATGGTGTACTTTGCTACCAGGGTCGTTTGTGTGTATCGAATGTGGGTGAGTTAAGGCAGTAAATCCTTACCGAAGCTAATAATTCTAGATATTTTATTCATCCCGATACCACTACGATGTATCATGATCTATGGGAAGTCTATTGGTGGAACGTCATGAAGAAGGACATTGCATATTTTTTGGCTAAGTGTCCCAACTGTCAGCAGGTGAAGGTAGAACATCATAAACCAGGAGGTGTAACTCAGGATATTAGCATTCCTACCTGGAAGTGGGAGGTGATCAACATGGATTTCATTATGGGTTTACCTCGTACTCGCAGACAACACGACTCCATTTGGGTGATAGTGGACATAGTTACTAAGTCAGCTCACTTCTTGGCTGTCAAGACTACAAATTCAGCGGAAGACTATGCCAAACTCTACATCAGCGAGATAGTCAGGTTGCATGAGGTTCCCTTATCTATCATCTCAGATAGGGGTCCTCAGTTTACATGTCATTTTTGGAGATCATTTCAGAAGGGTATTGGTACTCAGGTGAATCTCAATACAAAATTTCATCCACAGATGGATGGTCAGGTAGATCGTACAATATAGACCTCAGAGGACATGTTAAGAGCTTGCGTGATCGATTTCAAGGGTAGTTGGGATGATCACCTACCTCTCATAGAGTTCACCTATAATAACATCTTCCATTCTAGCATTCAAATGGCCTCATATGAAGCACCTTATGGGCGTAGATGTAGATCACTAGTCGGTTGGTTCGAAGTAGGTAAAGTAGACTTGGTTGTACCAGATTCAGTTCATGAGGCTATGGAGAAATTTCAGCTCATCAGAAAGAGATTGAAAACAGCTTATAGTCATCAGAAGTCCTATGCAGATGTGAGGAGAAGGGACTTGGAGTTCGAGATCGATGATTGGGTTTTCTTGAAAGTGTCACCCATGAAGGGTGTGATAAGATTTGCCAAGAAAGGGAAGCTCAGTCCCCGATAGGTCCTTACAGAATCTTTAAAAAGATTAGTAATGTGGCCTATGAGTTAGAGTTAGCAGCAGAACTAGCAGCGGTTCATCCAGTCTTTCATATTTCTTTGTTGAAAAAGTGTGTTGGTGATCCGACAGCGATAGTGCCTTTAGAGAGTGTGTTTATGAAGGATAGCCTCACCTATGAGGAGGTCCTAATTGAGATTCTTGACCGTCAGGTTCGTAGGTTGAGAAATAAGAAAGTCGCTTCAGTAAAGGTCTTGTAGAGAAATCAGTCCGTAGAGGGAGCGACTAGGGAAGTAGAAGCAGCCATGATGGCCAAGTACCCTCACCTCTTTTCCTCCGATTCAGTTTCAGCTTGAGGTAATAGTTCCTCTCCAATCTCTCAGCTTAATCTTGTGTAATTCAGTCTCAGTACCTTGTTCCCTTAGTTATGCTTGCATTTCAACATATTTTCATGTTCATGGAACTCAGCTTAGTTAGATATCAGTTTCTAGTACTCTTTTGGTAGGGATTGAATCTTTTTTCCTCCAGACTCAGCTTGTATAGTCTTCATTCGAGGATGAATGATACCAAGGGGGAGATATTGTAACACCCCTAAAATTTCAAGCCTAGACTTAGCTCAGAAAACCAGTAGAAAATAAATTTTTCCAACTGTCAGCTGGAGTCACGAGTCGGTTCCACGACCCAAGGAAGTTTTCATATGTCATGGACTGGACCCGTGGAATCAAATCAGAAGCTTGAAGATTTCTCTGAGAACCACGATTAGGTTCTACGGCCCGTGGGAGGATCCACGAGTTATGAACCCAAGTCGTGGAACCAATTTCCAGTAGCCCAGTACTAAGTCCCCAGGGTTCACAAGTGGGATCCATGACCCTTTGAAGTTCCCACGAGTCATGAACCCAACTCGTGGAACCCATCTTCAGAGACCCAGAGATTTTAGCCCAGTAGATCAATTTTTAGGACCAGGAACCACAACAGGGTTCCACGAGCCGTAGAACCCATCCGTGGAACCTGAGTCGCGAATTTCTACAGTTTTTCTTTGAATTTTCCTGGGGCATTCTAGACTTTTCCTACCTCTTTTAATGCCTAAGCTACAACATTTTGACTACTGTAAGCCTAATTAATTAGTCAAAAACTACCTAAAACCTCTATTCTCCTAAAATCATCAGACTTAGAAAGAAAGGAATCAAAATAGGCGACAATTTTCTATCAAGAACAAGCAGAGGTCTTCTTCAAGTTCAGCCCCAAAATCCAAAGGATTTCTCTGGAGTTTCTTCTCTAGGTATATGGGATTTCACTAGTGGGATCCTTTCACCCATTAGGTCCCTAGAATTCAGTCAGTTTCTCCATGACTACTCAAACCTAAGGTTTATAAACCTTAGAGATTTCCTTGCTATTCAGATGCTACAACTTATATGATGTTTAGTTCATGTTTCTTGGAGAATTAGCATAGTTTCATGTACAGAACTCAGAAACCCTAACTTGTGTTAATTTTGGTATTTCATAAATTATACTTGCTAGGCAGATTAGTCAGACAATCATGTTTCAGAATTTGAATGCCATATCTTTCAGTAAATGTATGTTGCATTCTCAGATTATATCAATGTTTTGAGCTATCCAGTACGACAGTTTCATTTTTAGCTCTATATTCAGTTGGGAGTAAACTTAGTACCGAGCAGACGAAGGGATGAAGGCTCACCCGCCAATTTAGGCTGAGACTTTTAGGAGCAATCCCTGAGTCTGAGAACTACGGCGCCACTGTAGGTTCTAAAAGGGTCACCCGTCAGATTAGGATTGACACCCTTGTCCCTCATGGAAACCAGTTAGTGGATCCATGTCAGCTTTGTTCGTACCCTTGGCACGGTATGAACACCCTTCCATCAAGGGTTATAGGTTGGCTACGCAGTTAGCTCAGCTTGGGTATATCGGTTAATAGTATCTCCCACATTCAAATTCATGTTGCATTGACCATGTACTCAGTATCTAGTTCAATATTCAATTAAACAGATTATATATTCATGTTAGTACTTGGTCATCGCATCTAGCTTAGTTATCATTTTATGCTTCAGTATTATATATTTCCATTTTCAGTTATCATGTTGTTCAGCCTAGCTCATATCTCGCATGCTCAGTACATTCGAAGTACTAACACATACTTTTGTGCTACATTATTTTATGATGTAGGTTCATGCGTTCAGCATCCAGACCACACTTAGATCGACTTCTAGTCCTACTCAGCAGCTTCAGTGGTGAGTCCTCTTGGTTCGAGGATGATAGACATGCTTTACCTTTCAGTCTTATTATTTCAGTTTTCAGATTGTTAGAGTTAGCTGGGGGCATGTCGCAACAACTCATATCAGTTAGAGGGTTTTAGATATAGATTAGATTCAGCTTGAGTTGTTAGTGTTGTTCTTCAGTTATCACTATACTCTTTATATATTTTATATTAAGACATGTTTTGGGATCTTTCCCACTTTATACATTAAATTGTTTTCAGCTTCCGCATAGTATATGTTTTTAACAGAAATTGCCTATATATGCCAGACCATGAGTTAGCTTGGGGTCACTTGTGATACTGTGCACCTTGTTATGTCTAGGGGCTAGCCTCAGGGTGTGACAGATTGGGTAAGTTCTTATACTACTTTTACACAATCCCTAATGATTATTTTATGATTTCACCTTCAAATCTTGGTTTTTCAACTTAAAATTTTAGGGCTTTCTTGATAAAGTTAAAGATTTATATTTTGATGATTTTAAGCTTGATTTTAAACCCATTTTTTTTATAAAATTTCATATTTGAATTCCTTAAACTTTGGGTAAATTATTTTTCCAATAAATTCTGGTTTTGCCCTTGCAAGCTTGGGGTTGAATTTTGGGTTGAATTTTAGTATCCAGTTTAGAACCTTAGTAATATGGGTATCATCAGACTCGTGTTTATGCGTAGAACTTATTTTTTGATAGAGTTGTTGCATTCAGAGGTGATTCAAAAAGGAAAGGCTTGAGTGTGACTTCGAAGAGTTTGTTGTTCTGCTTTGAGGTAGGCCATGACTTAACTTTCTTCAGTCTTTGCTTAGATAGAGACTTATCGTGTAAAGTATGTTATTGTCTAAATAAAATCTTATATTTTGGTTCTAAAATGAGATAGATCATTATTGTGATGCCCAAATTTGGTACTTATACTATTATGGGTAACTAGGACATAGATTTCTGACTTGATATTGAGGCTTGTGACTTGTGTTCATGAATTTGTTGTAATTCTGAAATTGAGGACATATCATTTGTATCTCACTTACTGTTGCTTCGTGTTCATGCATAATCATTCATCTCATGGTACATGGAAATTAAATTTCATGCATAATCATTCATCTCATTGTACATGAAAATGGAATTTATTGTGTTATTATTGATATTGAACTACTGGAAATTTTTTGCATGTAAGGTTATTTTAGTATTTCTTATTTAATATAGTAACTACTTAAACTTAGTCGACCTATGATGTTTACTGAGTATAAGTGAACCGTACTCACTCTTACTTTTTTGCATCCTTTTAATATAGATCCTAGTACGAACAAACCCCGTGGCTAGAGATTGTGCAGTATTGATTGCTTTGAAGTTATGGTGAGCTCTTGAGTTCAGAGTATATCCTAGCTTCATCCATCTTTTATTTCTGCCTCTTCTACTTTTGTACAGTTTGTACTCAGTTTCGACTTTTGGATTTAGATGCCACTCTTATACTAGTGATAGTTGAGTCTTGGTATTTGTGATGCACTATTTTTTTTAGTTTTAAGGATATTTAGAGTTGTTTTTAGTGAATCTTATTGATATTACGTTCCTTTCCTTTACTTTGAGTTAATTGCATTATTGAGTTTGACTTACCTACCATGGCTGAGTTTGGGTAGATGCCATCATAACCCTTTAATTTTGGGATCGTGATAATTAGTATTTATAGATATATTTTAGTTTACTATCGAATGTACCAAATGTATTTAGCCACGAAAATAAGCTATGAATACAAATACAAACATCCCTTATATGCAAGAATAACATGACATAATCTTTTTCAAAATGAAAATTTAGCTAAAAATAATAATTATCACAAAATGCTAGGGGTGGAGCCTAGGGGGCTCGTGGTGGTGGTCGTGGAGTTATTCAGCCCAGAGGTGGGTGTGGTCATTATTATGCATTTTTAAATAGACCTGAGACGAAAGCCTCTGATGCAGTCATTACATGTATCATCCCAGTTTGTCATCGACCTGCTTCAATATTATTTGACCCTGGTTCTATTTATTCATATATATCTATGTATTTTGCTTTGGGTATTGATATGGTGTGTGAATCACTTGCTATCCCTATTTGTGTCTCTACCACCAATAGGTGATTCTTTAGTGGTGGATCGGGTGTACCGATCCTGTGTTGTGACTATTATGGGGTATGATACCTGGGTTGACTTGATCATTCTTGATATGATAGATTTTTATGTAATTTTGGGTATTGATTGGCTCTCCCCATATTATGCTATTATGGATTATCGAGGTAAGACTATTACTTTGGTTATGCTGGGTTTTCCAAGGTTGGAGTGGAGGGGTACTCAGGATTCATATCCTAAGAGTGTGATTTCTTTTCATCAGGCTCAACGGATGGTTGAGAAGGCGTGCCTTTCATACTTAGAGTATGTACGTGATACTAGTGCTAACTTACCTCTTTTGGATTCAATAAGTGGTGAGAGAGTTTTAGGATGTGTTCCCTACAGATCTTCTGGGTGTTCCTCTGGATAGGAACATAAATTTTTCTGTTGAATTAGAGCCGGGCACCAAACCTATTTCCATTCCTCCTTATAGAATGACACCAGCAGAGTTGAAGAATTTAAAGGATTAGCTTCAGAATTTGTTAGGTAAGGGTTTTATTAGACTTAGTATTTCTCCTTGGGGTGCTCTGGTATTGTTCGTGAAAAGGAATGATGGTTCTATGTGAATATGTATCGATTATCGACAGTTAAACAAAGTGACCATAAAAACTAAGTATCCTCTTTCGCGCATTGATGATTTATTTTATCAGCTTCAAAGTACTTTGGTGTTTTCGAAAATTGACTTGAGGTCGGGGTACCATCAGTTGAGGATTAGGGCTTCAGATATCCTTAAGACAACTTTTAGGACCCGATATGATCATTATGAGCTCTTGGTGATGTCCTTTGATTTGATTAATGTCTCGGTGGCATTTATAGAGTTGATGAATATAGTGTTTTGACCGTATCTTGACTCCTTCATGATTATGTTCATTAATGATATCTTAGTGTATTCCAAGAATGAGGCGGATCATATGAAGCATTTGAGGATTGTACTGCATCGATTAAGGGATGATAAGTTGTTTGCTAAGTTCTCAAAGTGTGAATTTTGGCTTAGTTCTGTGGCATTTTTGGGACATGTTGTGCCCAAGGATGGTATTATGATCGATCCGGCCAAGATTGAGGTAGTTTGAGACTGCACTAGGCCTACTTCACCTACTGAGATTAGGAGATTTATTGGGTTGGCTGGTTATTATAGATGGTTTATGCATAGTTTCTCTTCTATTGCATCTCCTTTGACCAAGTTGACTTGGAAGGATATTACTTATTAGTGATCCGACGAGTGTGAGGAGAGCTTTTAAATGCTCAAGGCCTTGTTGACTTCAGCACCTATTTTGACCTTACTTGTGGAAGGTGAGGGTTTTATGGTGTATTGTGATGCTTCGGGAGTTGGACATGGTGGTGTTTTAATGCAGATAGGGAAGGTGATAGCTTATGCTTTGAGGTAGTTAAAGACCCATGAGAAGAACTACCCCACTAATGATTTAGAGTTGGTGGTTGTAGTGTTTGTTTTGAAGTTATGGAGGCATACTTGTATGGAGTTCTTTGCGAGGTGTACACCAATCATCATAGCCTATAATATATCTTCAACCAGAAGGATTTGAATTTGAGACAGCGCAGGTGGTTGGAGTTGTTGAAGGACTATGACATGACTATTCTCTATCATCCAAGAAAGGCCAACGTAGTGGTGGATGTCTTGAGTACAAAGACGGTTAGTATGGGTAGTATTACTATGTTGGTGTCTGAGGAGTGACCTTTGACTATGGATGTTCAGTGTTTGGCTAAACATTTTGTTAGACTTGAAGTTTTCGAGCCTGGTAAGGTGCTTTCTTGTGTTGAGGCACGGTCTTTGATATGGGATCAGATTAAGGGTAGGTAGTTTAAGGATGGGAAGTTATGTATGATTTGGGATAAGATGTTGAGTGGTGAAGCTAAGGAAGAAATTCATGATTCAGAGGGTGTTTTGAGGATCAAGGGTTGGATTTGTATTCTTAAAGTTGGTAACTTGACTAGATTGATCATGGAAGAGGCTCACAGTTTGAGGTATTATATTGATCCGGGGGTAGTCAAGATGTATCAAGACCTGAAAAGGCATAATTGGTGGTGTAGGATGAAGAAGGATATTGTGTAGTTCGTGGCTAAGTGTTGAATTATCAATAATTGAAGTATGAGGACCAGAGACTAGGTGGTATGATACAAAGTATACCTATACCTGAGTGGAAGTGGGAGTGTATCACTACAGACTTCATGGTAGGGAGGTTTAATTCCATTTGGGTGATTGTGGATAGATTGACCGAATCATCTTATTTTGTTCCGGTGAGGGTGACCTACAATGTGGAGACATTGGCAAAGATCTACATTCGAGAGATAGTTTGGTTGCATGGAGTGCCCATTTTTGTTATCATATAGAGTTACTCAATTCATATCTCACTTTTAGAGTTCTATGCAGCGTGAGTTGGGTTCTCAGTTGGAGATGCGTATAACTTTTCCCCTCCAGACAGATGGTTAGTCAGAGAGGACTATTCAGGTTTTGGAGGACATGGTTTAAGCTTGTGTGATTGATTTTAGTGGTCATTGAGACCATTTCTGTAATACCCCAGAATTTCCACGCCCAGACTAAGCTCAGAAAACCAGTAGAAAATAAAAAATTTAGAAAAATTCAAGTTTCCAGGAACCACGGTTCAAGAACACAGACCAAAGTTTGGAACAACATTCCGTCGTCTCAAACCGTAGTCCCAAATCCAATAGACCCCTAGTTTTAGCCCCAGGAACCACGAGTCAGACCACAGACCATAGTTTGGAACCACAGTCCGTCCAGTCACTCGTGGTTTCCCATAATTAGAGGACCATCAGTTCAGGGCTTAGGGACCATGAGTCAGACCATGGGTCATCCTGTTGACTCGTGGAACTAGAACCTCAGAGACCCTTAGCCCTTGTCCCAGGAATCACGGGTCACATGACGAACCATCTTCCTGAAGTATGATCCGTCCTACGGAGTTGTAATTCCTGAGACTAGAGAACCCCTAAAACTCCTAGGTAGGACCACAACTCAGTTGACGGTCCGTAGTCTAGGAGTACGTCCCGTCATTTCTAGTCGTGATCCCTGAGTCGCAATTTCGGTAGTTTTTCCATTAAATTTCCCAGGGGTATTCTGGACTTTTCCTACCTCTTTTAAAGCCTAAGCTACGATGTTTTGACTACTCTAAGCCTAGTTAATTAGTCAAAGATACCTAAAACCTTCATTCTCCTAAATTCACAAGACTTAGAGAGAAAAAAAGAGAAAAAAGTGATAGTTTTCTCCCAAGAATAAGCAGAGGTATTCATCAAGTTCAGCCCCAAAAATCCAAGGATTTCTCTGTAGATTTCTTCACCAGGTATGTGGGATTGAACTAGTGGGTTACTTTCACCTATTAGGTCCCTAGATTCGAGTCAGTCTTCAATTTTCTCCATAAATTGTTCAGACCTAGGGTTCCAAAATCTTAGGGATTTATCGAAATTCAGTTCCTACAACCTCTATGGTATTGAGTACATGTTTCTTGGAGAATTAGTATAGTTCTGTATGCAATGTTTAGAAACCCTAGTTTGTATACTTACAGTACTTCATGAATTAAGCTTACTAGGCAGATTAGTTATATGCTCATGCATCAAAATTCGAATGCCATATCCCTTAGTATATTTATGTTGCATTCTTAGTTGATTTCCAGTATTTTGTGCTATCCATCATTTCAATATATTGTTGCTTATATTCAGTTGGGAGTAGACTTAGTACCGAGCAGACGAGGGGATGAAGGTTTAGCTATTAGTTTAGGCTAGGACCTTTAGTAGCAGTCCCCAAGTCCCAGAACTACGGCGCCACCGTAAGTTTAGAGGAGTCAACTGTCAGACTAGATTGTACCTCCTTGTGCCTTGTGGACATCAGTAGTGGATCCATGTCAGACTTGTTCGTACCCTTGGTAAGGTATGAACACCCTTCTATCCAGGGTTACAGGTTGGCCCCATAGTTAGCTCAGCTTGGGGTATGTCAGTTAATAGTATCTCCCACAGTCAGATCCATATGCATTGACCATGTATTCAATATATATATTTATATATTTCAGTAATAAACTCAGCATGTTATATCTTCATGATTTGTACTTGGTCATCACATTCAGTTTAGCTTTTAGTTATGTTCCAGTATATATTTTTCTATGCTCAGTTATTATATTATTCAGCCTAGCCTATATCTCGTATGCTCAGTATATTCAAAGTACTGATGCATACTTTTGTGCTACATCATTTTATGATGTAGGTTTAGGTGTTCAGCATCCAGACCGCGCTTAGTTCGACTTCCAATCCATACTCAGCAGTTCAGTGATGAGTCCTCGGTAGTTCGAGGACGATAGACATGCTCATATCTTCAGTATTTACCTTCAGTCTCAGATTTGTTAGAGTTAGCTGGGGGCATGTCCCAACAACTCCTATCCAGTTACAAGGCTTTCAGACATAGAATAGTTTCAACAGTTATTAGTATTGTTTTTCAGTCAGTATTAAATGATTTATATATTCAGACTTTTGGGTTCTTCCTTGCTTTCAAATAATGATGGTTTTACCTTCCGCACAATGCATCCTTTACTCTGATTTTGTATAGATATGCCATGCCATGGGTTAGCTTGGGGTCACTTGTGACACTAAGCACCGTGTCGCGTCCAGGGGGTAGCTTCAGGGCATGACAAACTTGGTATTAGAGAATAAGGTTTAAGTGTTCTAGGATGTTTGAAAGCCGTATCGAGTAGAGTCTTCTTCATGGGTGTGAAGAGCGCCACACATATGGTGGAGAAGCTATGAGATGTCAATAGGAATAACTTCCCTTCTTTATTTTCCAGCTCGTGCTATAGAGTGTGAACTCTATTTAATCTCCTTCTATTCTAACTCATGCTCTTCGCATTTCAGAAAAATGCTTCCCAGAAGAGCTAACGCTAGGAATCAGCCAGCAGCTCCAGCAGATCCGTTAAATGAGCAAGTCATGCATGCCGAATTCAGGGCTGCTTTTCAAGTGCTTGCTCAGGCTATGACCACCCAGGTCAATTAGAAGGCTATGGCACCAGCTCCGTGGCACCAGCTCCACCTCAGATTAACACGGTTGTAGCCAAGATCCGGGATTTCACATGAATGAACCCTCCAGAGTTTCATGGGTCCAATCCAGAAGAGGATCCCCAAGAGTTCTTAGAGGATGTTCAGAAAGTTACAAGCATTATGGGTGTTACCCCAGTCGAGGGTGCAGACTTGGCCGCTTATCAGCTAAAAGAAGTGACCTACACTTGGTACCAGCAAATGAAGGAATCTCGTTGTGAAAATGCAGGACTAGTGACTTGGGATCTTTTCAAGACTACTTTTCTAGACTGGTTCTTCCCACTAGAGCTCAGGGAAGCCAAGGTTCAAGAGTTCATCAACTTGAAGCAGAATGACATAAGCATAAAGGATTATTCTCTGAAGTTCACTCATCTATCCAAGCATGCTCTGGCAATGAAAGCAGACTCTAGAGCTCGTATGAGCAAGTTTGTGTCTGGAGTGTCTGATGATGTGGTCAAGGAATGCAAGATAGCCATGCTCATTAAGGATATGTACTTCTCCAGGTTGGTTACTTATGCTCAACAGATTGAGGAGGAAAAGATTAAGGAAAGGGCAGGAGATGCTAAGAGGGCTAAGACAGGTGATTATAGCCACTATCAGCAGAGGTCAGAGGGTGGAAACCGCTCTCAATATCGCTAGAAAAATTCAGCTCCAGCTCCATCTTCTTCTAGTGCACCAACGCCTAAGTTCAAGAAGGATCGACGGGATAGAGCGTCTGGCTCTAAGTCCCAAGGTACGCTTATTAGTGGGCGCACTAACATAGTGTGTAGAAAGTGTGGTAGAAACCACCAAGGTGAGTAGTTGGCAGGAAGTGGAAATTGCTTTGGGTGTGGCAAGCCAGGCCACATGATGAGGGATTGTCAAACAACTTCTCAAAAGGGTAAGGATGTTCACCCACAGACTCAGACTGGTTACAGTAGCTATGGTAGGTTGCCCCACTCAGCAGGGTGCCTCATCAGGGACAAGTGGTGGTCAGCGCCAGAACAGACTGTATGCACTTCAGGCTCGACAAGAAAAGGAGAATTCTCCTAATGTGGTCACAGGTACGTTACGAGTCTTTAATATCGATGTTTATACATTGTTAGATCTAGGGCCTACGATTTCATTTGTAACTCCTTATATAGATGTATATTTCAATGTCAGACTAGAAATTCTCTCAGAACCCTTCTCAAACTCTACTCCAGTTGGTGACCCAATTATAGCTAGACGGGTATACAGAAATTGCCCTGTCACAGTTTCCCAAAAAGTCACCTCAACAGATCTTGTAGAGTTAGAAATGGTAGATTTTGATATCATTCTAGGCATGGATTGGTTACATTCTTGTTATGCCTCAGTCAATTATAGAACTAGGATTGTTCGGTTTTAGTTTTTTAATGAGCCAGTCTTAGAGTGGAAGGGTAGTAATTCAGTGCTTGTAGGTCGATTTATCTCTTACCTTAAGGCCAAAAAAATAATTTCCAAAGGGTATATTTATCATCTTGTTTGGGTTAAGGATTCAAGCTCCGAGACCCCAACTCTTGAGTCAATCCCAGTAGTGAATGAGTTTCCATAAGTGTTCCCAGAAGATCTTCCCAGAGTTCCTCCTGAAAGGGAAATCGACTTCGAAATAGATCTCCTTCCAGATACCCAGCCTATTTCAATTCCTCTTTATAGAATGGCTCCAGCTGAGCTTAAGGAATTGAAAAAACAGTTGAAAGACCTGCTAGATAAGGGTTTCATCAGACCCAGCATCTCTCCATGGGGTGCTCCTGTGTTGTTCGTGTGTAAGAAGGACGGTTCTCTCAGGATGTGCATTAACTACCGTCAGTTGAACAAGGTCACAATCAAGAATAAATATTCCATCCCTAGGATTGATGACTTGTTCGACCAGCTTCAGGGCGCTAGTTGCTTTTCTAAGATAAACCTCAGATCCAACTATCATCAGCTCAGAGTCAGAGGTAGTGACATCCCAAAGACAGCCTTCAGGACTCGGTATGGTCACTATGAATTTATAGCTATGTCTATTGGACTAACCAATGCTCCTGCAGCTTTCATGGACTTAATGAACAGGGTGTTCAGACAATATTTGGACTTGTTCGTAATTGTCTTCATCGATGTTATCCTTGTTGATTATTGAAATAAGGAGGAGCATGCAAATAATCTGAGGGTCATTCTGCAAACTCTCAAGGACCACAAATTATTTTCCAAGTTCAGTAAGTGTGAGTTCTGGTTGAAATCAATCACTTTTCTTGGTCATATGGTGTCTAGTGATGGCATCCGAGTTAACTCTTAGAAGATTGAGGAAGTAAAGGACTGGCCCAGACCCACCTCTCCGATGGGCATCATAAGTTTCTTGGGTTTGGCAGGTTATTATAGGAGATTCGTAGAAGGATTTTCATCCATAGCTGCCCCATTGACCAAGTTGACTCAGAAAAAGGTCAAGTTCTAGTGGTCAGATGAGTGTGAGAAAAGTTTCTTGGAACTGAAGACTAGGTTGACTACATTCTAAGAAGACTAGGTTGACTACAACTCCTGTTTTGACTCTTCAAGAGGGCTCAGACGACTGTGTGGTTTATTGTGATGCATCCAGAGTCAGCCTGGGTTGTGTTTTGATGCAGCAGGGTAAGGTCATAGCGTATGCTTCCAGACAGCTTAAGGCCCATGAGAAGAACTAACTGACTCATGACCTCGAGCTTGCAGCTGTTGTGTTTGCCTTAAAAATATAGAGACACTATTTGTATGGTGTTCATGTTGATGTATTCATAGATCATAAGAGCCTCTAGTATGTGTTCACCCAGAAATAATTGAATCTTTATCAAAGGAGATGGCTTGAGTTCCTCAAAAATTATGATATGAATGTGCTCTACCATCTGGGTAAGGCCAACATAGTGGCTAATGTTCTTAGTAGACTGTCTATGGGTAGCGTATCATATGTTGAGGAAGAGAAGAGAGAATTGGATAGAGAAGTTCATCAGATTGCTCGCTTAGGAGTTTTCCTTATGGACACGCCAGATGGTGGTGTGATAGTTTAGAATGGGTCAGAATCTTCATTGGTAGCGGAGGTTAAGGAAAAGCAGGATAGTGATCCTATATTGCTTTATCTGAAGGGTGCAGTTCATCAGTAGAGAGTTGTGATTTTCTCCCAAGGGGGAGATGGTGTGCTTCGTTATCAGGGCCGCTTATGTGTTCCTAAGGTGGGTGAGTTGAGGTAGCAGATCCTTTCAGAAGCCCATAATTCTAGATATTCCATTCATCCAGGTGCAACTAAGATGTACCGTGATCTACGGGATGTCTATTGGTGGAACGACATGAAGAGGGATATCACATATTTTATGGCTAAGTGTCCCAGCTATCAGCAAGTTAAAGTAGAACATCAGAAAACTAGGAGGTGTGACTGAGGAGATTAGTATTCCTACTTGGAAGTGGGAGGTGGTCAACATGGATTTCATTATGGGGTTACCTCATACTCACAGGCAATATGACTCTATTTGGGTGATAGTGGACAGTGTCACTAAGTCAGCTTACTTCTTGGTAGTTAAGACTACAGATTTGGTGAAGGATATGCCAAACACTACATCAGCGTGATATTCAGGCTGCATGGGGTCCCCCTGTCTATCATCTCAGATAGAGGTCCTCAGTTTACATCTCATTTCTGGAGATTATTCCAGAAAGGTTTTGCTACTCGGGTGAATCTTAGTATAGTATTTCATCCGCAGATATATGGTCAGGCAGAGGGTACCATTCAGACCTTACATGATATATTGAGAGCTTGCCTGATTGATTTCAAGGGTGGTTTGGATGATCGGCTACCTCTCATAGAGTTTGCCTATAATAACAGTTTCCACTCCAGTGTTTAGATGGCCCCTTATGAGGCACTTTATGGGTGTAGATGCAGATCACCGATTGGTTGATTCGAAGTAGGTGAAGCAGCCTTGATTAGGCCAAATTCGGTTCATGAGGCTATGGAGAAAGTTTAGCTCATCAGAGATAGACTAAAGACAACTCAAAGTCGTCAGAAGTCCTATGTAGATGTTAGGAGAAGAGACTTAGAGTTCGAAATTAGTGATTGGGTTTTCCTGAAAGTGTCACCTATGAAGGGAGTGATGAGATTTGGAAAGAAAGGGAAGCTTAATCCCAGGTATGTAGGTCCTTACAAAATCCTAAAAAGGGTTGGTAATGTGGCTTATGAGTTAGAGTTGCCGGCAAAACTAGCAGCGGTTCAACCAGTCTTTCACATTTCCTTGTTGAAGAATTATGTGGGTGATCCAGCATCGATAGTACCTTTAGAGAGTGTGAATGTGAAGGATAGCCTCACCTATGAGGAGGTTCTAGTTGAGATTCTTGACCATCAGGTTCGTAGGTTTAGGAACAAAGAAGTCGCTTCAGTGAAAGCTTTGTGGAGGAATCAGTCCGTAGAGAGAGCTACTTGGGAAGTAGAAGCAACCATGATGTCCAAGTACCCTCACCTCTTTCCCTCCGATTCAGTTTCAGCTTAAGGTAATAGTTCCTCTCCAGTCTCTCAGTTTACTCTTGTGTAATTCAGTCTTAGTACCTTGTTACCTCAGTTATGCTTACATTTCAGTATTATTGCGTGTTCATGGAACTCAGTTCTGTTAGATATCAGTTTGTAGTACTCAGTTGGAGGGGATTGCAGCTCTTTCCCTCCATCCTCAGCTTGTTTAGTCTTCATTCGAGGATGAATGATCCCAAGGGGGAGATATTATAATACATAAGAACTTTCACGCCTAGACTAAGCTTAGAAAACCAGTAAAAAATTAAAATTTTAGAAAAATTCAAGTTTCCAGGAACCAGGGTTCAAGACCACGGACCATAGTTTGGAACCACGGTCCGTCATCTCAAACTGTAATCGCAAATCCAGTAGACGCCCAGTTATAGTCCCAGGAACCACAAGTCTGATCACAGACCATATTTTGGAACCACAGTTTGTCCTGTCACTCGTGGTTTCCCTTAATCAGAGGACCATCAGTTCAGGGCTTAGGGACCATGAGTCAGACCACGGGTCATAGTTAAGGACCACGGGTCATCCTGTTGACTCGTGGAACCAGAACCTCAGAGACCCTTAGCCCTTGTCCCAGGAATCACGGGTCACATAATGAACCATCTTCCTAGAGTATGGTTCATCCTGTGGAGTCGTAATTCCTGAGACCAGAGAACCCCTAAAACTCCTAGGCAAGACCATGACTCAATTTATGGTCCGTCGTCTAGGAGTACGGCCCGTCATTTTGAGTCGTGATCCCTGAATCGCAATTTCGGCAATTTTTCCTTTAAATTTCCTAGGGGTATTTCGGACTTTTCCTACCTCTTTTAAAGCCTAAGCTATGATGTTTTGACTACTCTAAGCCTAGTTAATTAGTCAAAACTACCTAAAACCTTCATTCTCCTAAATTCATCATACTTAGAAAGAAAAGAAGAGAAAGAAGCGTTAGTTTTCTTCCAAGAACAAGCAGAGGTCTTCATCAAGTTCAGCCCCAAGAATCCAAGGATTTCTCCATAGATTTCTTCACCAGGTGTGTGGGATTTCACTAGTGGGTTCCTTTCACCCATTAGGTCCCTAGATTCCAGTTAGTCTTCAGTTCCCTTCATAAATTGTTCAGACCTAGGGTTCCAAAATCTTAGGGATTTATTGAAATTCAGTTCCTACAACCTCTATGGTATTGACTACATATTTCTTGGAGAATTAGTATAGTTCTATGTGCAATGTTCAGAAACCCTAGTTTGTATACTTACAGGACTTCATGAATTAAGCTTACTAGGCTGATTAGTTATATGCTCATGCATCAGAATTCGAATGCCATATCCCTCAGTATATTTATGTTGCATTCTCAGTTGATTTCCAGTATTTTGAGCTATCGATCATTTCAGTATATTGTTGCTTATATTCAGTTGGGAGTATACTTAGTACCGAGCGAACGAGGGGATGAAGGTTTAGCTTTCAGTTTAGACTAAGTCTTTTAGTAGCAGTCCCCAAGTCCTAGAACTACGGCTCCACCATAGGTTTAGAGGCGTCAACTGTCAGACTAGGCTATACCTCTTTGTCCCTTGTGGACATCAGTAGTGGATCCACGTAAGACTTGTTCGTACCGTTGGCAAGGTATGAACACCCTTCCATCCAGGGTTACAGGTTGGCCCCATAGTTAGCTTAGATTGGGGTATGTCGGTTAATAGTATCTCCCACAGTCAGATCCATGTGCATTTACCATGTATTCAGTATATATATTTATATATTTCAGTAATCATCTCAGCATGTTATATCTTCATGATTTGTACTTGGTTATCACATTCAGTTTACCTTTCAGTTATGTTCAAGTATATCTTTTTCTATGCTAAGTTATTATGTTATTCAGCTTAGCCTATATCTCGCATGCTCAGTACATTCAAACAACTGACACATACTTTTGTGCTACATCATTTTATGATGTAGGTTTGGGCGTTCAGCATCCAGACCACGCTTAGTTCGACTTCTAGTCCATACTCAACAGTATAGTGATGAGTTCTCAGTAGTTTGAAGATGATAGACAAGCTCATATTTTCAGTATTTTCTTTCAGTCTCAGATTTGGTAGAGTTAGCTGGGGGCATGTCCCAGCACCTCCTATTCAGTTAGAAAGCTTTCAGACATTGACTAGTTTCAGCAGTTGTTAGTATTGTTTTTTAGTCAGTACTAAACGATTTATATATTCAGACTTTTAGGTTCTTTCTTGCTTTCAGATAATGATGGTTTTAGCTTTTGCACAATGCATTCTTTACTCTGATTTTGTATAAATATGCCATGCAATGGGTTAGCTTGGGGTCACTTGTGACACTAAGCACCATGTCGCGTCCAGGGGGTAGATTCGGGGCGTGACAAGTTCTTTCCTTGTGTGGAGTTTGCCTACAACAACAACTATCATTCCAGCATTCAAATGGCACCATTTGAGGCTTTGTATAAAAGGAAGTGTAGATATCCAGTGGGTTGGTTTGATTCCTTTGAGGTTAGGCCTTGGAGTACGGACTTGTTGCGCGATTATATGGATAGGTTAAAGTTAATTCAAGACCGGCTTTTGATAGCTTAGAGTAGATAGAAGAGCTATGCGGATCAAAGAGTTCGTGACTTGGAGTTCATGGTTGGTGAGCGATTTCTATTGAAGGTATCAATCCCATGAAGGGTGTGATGAGGTTTGAGAAAAAAGGACAAGATTAGTCTGAGGTTTATTGTCCCTTTTGAGATTCTTTCAGTTGTGCACCCAATTTTTCGTGTCTCAATGTTGAAGAAGTACAATTCCAATAGTTGGCACGTCATTCTATGGGATACAGTGGATTTGAACTAGAGTCTGACTCTTGAGGAGGAGCCTATAGATGTTTTGGATAGGCAGACGAGGAAGTTGAGATATAATGAAATAGCCTCAGTGGAAGCATTAATCGGTTGAGGAGGATACATGGGAGACAGAGTCGGCCATGTGGAGTAGATACCCCCCATCTTTTTAACAGTTCAAGTACCTTTCTTTCTCTTATGTTCGAGGATGAACGTGTATTTTAGTGGTGGATAATGTAATAACTCTCATAGTGATTCTAGGATTTCTATACGTTTTGATAGTTTTGCCCTTTCCCATAGTTGTATTATGTTATTTATTGTCTGTGGGAGTGGGTTCCCAGGTTCATGAGGTGCTCGGTTGGATTTTAGATGAGTTTTTTATTTTAGAAGGTTTTAAAGTTGATATGGTTGACTTTGATCAACATTTGGAGATTTAGAAATTGTATGAGAATTTCTTCAGTTTTGTTAGCTCCAGAAGGAGTATCATTTTTGGGTTAGAAACACTATTGGTATGGATCTCGAGGTGTTTTGTTTCATTTTGAGTCGTGGGTTGGAAAGTTTGAAATTTATACCTAGAGTTGACTTCAATCAACATTTATTGATAACGACCTCTGTTGGTGAATTCGACTATTTCATAGAGTCCAAAATATCAATTTTAGTCTAGTAGCATTGTTGGTTTGAATTCACGAGATTCTGAATTAATTTTGAGGGTTCGATTAGTGAAATTTTGAGCTATTATCATTGCTGGTGCACCAGTTCTGGTTCTTAGTAATTTCCTTCTTCGCGTTCGCGAAGGTCTAAGGGTTTGGTCACTGCAATAACGATGGCTTGCCCGCGTTCATAGAGAAGGAATTGAGTCAGGTTAGGTTGAGTTTAAGTTGTTCTTCGTGAATGCGATTGGACCATCACGATCACAATGGGTATGGGTCGTGTGTCTTTGCTAACTGGATAGGGGTCCCGCATTTGTGAAGAAGAAACCACTGACAATTTTCTTAAAATAGATTATTTTCGAACTCAAAACTCCATAACTCATTTTTGGAGCTCTAGAACTCGACTTTCTGCAATTTCAAAATGGAATTTCGAGATTTCTTTGATTGGGTAAGTTCTTATACTACTTTTACACAATCTCCAATGATTATTTCATGATTTCACCTTCAAATCTTGGTTTTTTAATTTGAAATTTTGGGACTTCCCGATAACGTTAAAGATTAATATTTTGATGACTTCAAGCTCGATTTTAACTCAATTTTTGATAAAATTTTATCTTTGAACTCCTTAAGCTTTAGTTAAATTATTTTTCCAATAAAATTCTGGTTTTTCCCTTACGGTCTTGGTGTTGACTTTTGGATTGACTTATTAGACCCAGTTTAGAACCTTAGCAATATGAGTATCATTAGACTTGTGTGTATGCATAGAACTTGTTTTTGATAGAGTGATTGCATTTGTAGGCGATTCGAAAAGGAAAGACTCAAGTCTGATTGCAGAGAGTTTTGTTGTTTTGCTTTGAGATAGGTTATGGCTTAACTTTCTTCAGACTTTGCTTGGGTACGGATTTATCGTGTAAAGTATGCTATGGGTTGGGTAAATTCTTTGATTTTGGTACTAAAACGAGATGGACCATTGTTGTAATGCCCAGATTTGGGACTTATACTATTGTGGGTAACTAGAACATATATTCCCGACGTGATATTGAGGCTTGTAGCCTGTGTTCATGATTTTTTGTGATTATGAAATTGAGGATATATATGTTGTATCTGACATACTATTACTTCATATTCACGCATAATCATTCATCTTGTGGTACATGAAAATGTTGGATTTGAAAGGAATAGATGAAAGAAAATATTAATTTTAGTCCCGGTACGAGTCCGAGCAAGACTTATTGAAATCCCGGTTCGAGTTTAGGTAATTAAAATTGATTTTAGTCCTGATTTGAGTCTGGGAATGATACTTGGAAGTCCCAGTTTGAGTACGAACATGATAATGGATCTTGTGAATCCCCCATGGGTCCTACCTTTGCAGCAAACTGTTAGAGGGGGTGTCTATCTATAGGCATTGGCTATTGCATTTTATCTCATACCATTGCATTGAATTATCATTTGAATTGTTGTTTTGATTGGAATATACTGTGTTATTATTGATATTGAACTGCTGGAACTTTTCTGCATGCAAGGTTATTTTAGTATTCTTTATTCAATATGGTAACTACTTAAGCTCAGTCGGCCTATGATACCTACTGAGTACAAGTGGACCGTACTCAATACTACTTTTCTACATACTTCTAATGCAGATCCTAGTACGAGCGGACCTTGTGTCTAGAGATCGTTTAGTATTGTTGTCTTTGAAGTTGTGGTGAGCTCTTATGTTCAGATTCTGTCCCATCTTCATCTATCTTTTATTTCTGTCTTTTCTACATTGGGAAAGTTTGTACTCAATTTTGACATTCGAATTTAGAGACCACTTTTGTACTGGTGGCAGCTGAGTCTTGCAATTCGTGATGTACTATTTTCTTACAGTTTTGGGAATATTTAGAGTTGTTTTTAGTGAATCTTATTGATGTTACGTTCCTTGCCTTTACTTTGAGTTATCAAATGCATTTAATCGCAAAAATAAGCTATGAATACAAATACAAACAACCCTGATATGCGAGAATAGCACGACATAATCTTTTTAAAAGCAAAAAATTAGCATAAATCACGTGCAATCGATATTTCAATCTTCCATTTTCAAATGGAACTCTTAAGCCTCATAGATTCAAAGTTAAGCCTAAATATTTTAGCATCATAGGCGAATTATCAAATACAAATTCAAAAATTAATCAAAATTGCTCAGTCTTTTTTCATCCGAAGTGAGACAGGTACTGTAAACTTCAATCGAACCTCGATTTGTCGATTACAATGATACAAATTTTTTTTTTCAATTGTTAGTTATTCTTCTTTGATATATGTATTTACATATTTCAATGATATAGAAAAAAAATATGCTTATATGGTTTGATAAATATATATTAGTTTGCTTATTGTATCTGATCAATGTAGATACAATTGTGGCGCTTCTCTTCTTCGTTGATTTTGCTATCATAGAGCATCACTGAATAATATTATTTTGATGGTGATACATAATTTTTCCTATTGATACAGTCTATTTTTTTATCATGCACAAAATCGAAACATAATTGGATTAATGTATTTCTTTAATTGATAAAGTATACAACAATGGCAACATAACTATTATGATGAGACATTCAGGGAAATAGAACAAAGAAAATTATTTTGTTGAACATAGTATTGAGGTATCACAACTCTACTGACCGTGAGTGACACTCACACTAACCCTCCGGTGGGAGAACCAACCAACTCAAGGCTTAACCTTATATTTAGCCAATTTTTAGAAGAAGCAGATTCAAACCAATCTTAATTATAGAATATAACGAAAGTCAACTACTAAAAACAACTTTTGCTGAAACAATTCAAATGATTAAAACATCCCCCAAAAACTAAAAGTCATCGTACAAGAACTCTAAACTTAAACAATATCTAACATATTAAAAACAACTAAAATAAATAACAAATAATAAGAGTTTCATTGCCCGAAAGAGGGACAACAACTTGAAGAAGATCCATGGCATCCTAGAGAGTAGTTCTCATGCTTGGATCAAGTAGTCAATCTTCTAGTCTAGCCGAGGTCGCGTCTCAGCCTCTGTAACACGGTATGCACTCAATAAAAGAAGAGTACAGGGTAATATCATTACAAAACATAATGTATCGATATGTATCATAGGCCGACTCAGGTTAAAACAAACATATAGCCAAATCAAATAACAAGTAAAAGGCACCTCAACACTTAGCAACTAATCCAGTTAATAGGTAATCATCTCAAGTCAAATCAACAATAATAATATCAAGTTCGCAAAAGTCATTGAGTACCACCACAAGAATGTAAAAGAGTTCACTTTCAAGTCACCACACGTGAAACCTCTGTCTATCTATCTCTCGTCAACACATCTAGTACCTCTTGTCTCATCTCAATTCACAAAACCAGCTCAACATAAGTGACCATACAACAATTCAATGCTAAATAAAAGAGTGTACACACATGCTAAGGATCTTATTTTTGCCAACTAGCCATGACTTGTAGGGGACCCTAGGTGTCCATGTACCATACCGGTGTGGTATATAATTCATAAAAATCATAACAACATCCATATCAATGCAAATAAGTTCTCAGACCTATCCCTCATGATATACATAGTGCCTCAAAATCACACTTACACTTATTCATCTCAACTCATGCATCACTTCATGTACATCTAGATTATTTATCCAAGCATAACAGGAAAATATATGCAATTCAAATATGTCTGAAGGCCAATCACAAATTATGTAATTCAACCATATACCATGTAATAAAATAAGTCTCGACTCAAATTAAAACCATAACCTACCTTGAGTGAAGAATTACCACCCGTAAGCTTGTCACGACCCAAACCGCTGCGATTGGCACCCACACGAAACCCTCAGATTAGAATACCGATTATCACCCCCAACACTTAGTAAATCTAACAGTTCAAAACTAATTTCATTAAAATAAACTATCATTCACAACCCAAAACTTCTAAGATAATAAGGTTCTGCAGAAATACCTCTAGAAACTGAAAGTCATCGTACCAAACATCTACCAATGCCTAGAAACTGGGATGCAACCCCAAAAAAAAGAGTTAAGTCTGAAATAAATGGACTAATACTAAACTAGAAGAAACCATGGTAGCTCAAAGGAAGCAGCTCATCCTTGGAATTTGGAATCGCTGGGACTATATCTAAAGTCGCGTCAGAGCCGCTGGAATATATCCTGTACTCACAAAAGGAAAGCAAGTGCAGAATCAGTACACAACCACAGTGTACTGGTAGGATCAGTGGCCTGCTCCAACAAACAATAAATGAACAATAAACTCGAACTCAGTAAGATAGTACAAACATGATAAAACAACCGTTAATATATTCGCAAAATCTCAGTCTACCATCTAACTTAGAAACCATATGAAACAGGTTCAACAACCACTTACACACTAAACCACAACAACAACATTTTACCTTTTTACGTTACCCGGACCAACTAAGGGTCCCTAGACCAACATCTAAGTGTTAACATGCAATGCCCGGTCCATCCAAGGACCAACCCCATATTTAAGTGTAACAACCTGGCCTCTCAAGGACTAATATGCACAATCACAGTTTCAGCAGTCAACCCGGTCCACTCATAAAACAGTTGATAATACAATCAATAATATATATATTTAACCTGTATCAGGAGTGGTACCCGAGCCAACCAATATAGAATATGTACCAGGTATGGTACCCGAGCCAACCGTTAGTATCACATACCAAGTGTGGTACCCGAGTCAACCAATATATATATAACTCGTACCAGGCATGGTATCCAAGCCAGCCGAATGTCACACATATAATCCAATAGTTAAATATTTAAATGAACAGAACACACTTGTAACACTAACAAGCAACAAAACTAAGTTTATTTCACATAATTGACACCCAGATAATTAAACCTTCTTAACTTCATTCCCTAAGCATGCAAGCACATACATCACTAAGCTAAGGTTACATGTACTCACATTGCATTTGAAAAGATAATAACCATCACCTACCTTGAATAGCTTGAAAACTTTATTGGGCCAGAGCCTTCCCGTTTTCTGAAGCTTTCGCTTGTTCTTGGTCTAACAATGATTAAAAAACATACCAAAATTAGTCCAATGGCCTAAAATAACTCGGACTATACTCAATCCTATTCCCCAGGACAACCCATGATCATTCCACCTATCCCAGGGCTTTTCCACTATTAATTCACCTAAAAACTACCATTTAATAGTTACATTAAGCAAATAACAGTGAATTAATCATGCTTAGGTGATAATAATCATAATCCAAGAATTCTACACCTAGAATTCTCCTTTTCCTCCCATATTCTATCATCCTAGGTCCATCCAAAATGCTCCCCCAAGCCCGAAGTTCTAGTTCCTAAGGTTCGGAAATTGAAATACCAAAGTGGGGAGCAAAAACCTTACCTTTTTCGACGGAGTTTGGTGGAAAACCAATGAAAATTGCCTCCCTTTGCCTCTGCCCTTCCCCAAAATGTTCTTAAGAAATGCTGAATGTTTTTGGGAAAGTTTCTTCATTTACCCTAATTTATTCTGCAATAGAGGTCCGTACACCGCTATAGCAGCGCTGCTGTAGCAGAATCGACCGCTATGGTGGTGCTGATCGGCATTAACTTCTGCTATAGCGGGAATTTCTCCACTATAGCAGAAGCTATTGTAGCACACTGTCAACTGCTATGTTAGTTGACACGAGATAGAATCTCAAAAATTTCCTCAAAAGAGCCCATTTTACAACATACCTCAAATCCTGACATTCTGAATCAACCCCTTCACATCAACTTTGATAACAGAAGTTCTACTCACCTGAATTTATTTCTAAAAAAACCTCTGAACTCCCTAATGTCTTAGCTAATGAAAAAACTAACTTGACACAAGATATATTACCCAATCCTCACCCAGATTTCCCTAGACTATATCTCACTCAGAATCCATCTGAGACTAGCCTATCCCAATTTTTCCAACTCTCAAACCCAGAAGTTTTCTAACCCAAAACTTTGCACGAATGGTTTACCCATAACAATGGAATATGTCATTACAATAGATATCAATTTAACCATCGTTCATCCCCAAATAATCAGAAAGTTGGCATGTATTTTGGAAACAAAAACACATAAAGTGTTCATTTTTAAACGAAAGGGAATCCCGCTAGTTCTTTGACAATTTAAAACACAAAACATTTAATCATTTTATACGAGAAAGACAAAAGTGACTAACAAGAAAAGCATTTTATTATTTAGGGGGTAATTCAACTAAGTTTAAAGTTAGTTCAAGTTATACAAGATAATAAAATTTACACAAATGAAAGAGAGAGGAAGTAGATAATTAAGATTTTTAGCTCAATTAAGACGTGTCCTAAATCTAAGCTGTGGGCCCTTTTTAGGCCCACTACCATCCCATTTGGACTTTTTAGTCAGTTTCTTGAACATCGTTTGCCAATTTTTGGGTTGCTATTGCTGCTGCTGCGTATACTTGGGCCTTGCCCAGTGTTTATCCTTTTTAGGCCTTTAAAGGCTACTGCTACCCCGCCATTAAAGCTGTGGGCTTTGGCCCATTTGGTTTATTTTCTTCAACCTGTAACCATCTCCTTGGTATCTGTTTATCAATCCTTTGGGACTTGAGATAAGGCTGACTCGAATGTTGTTGGGTCTCATCCCAATGAAGGAATGCAAGGATGGAATGGGAGTCCAAGTGGACTCAAGGAGGCATCACATGTTTCAAAAATAAAATAAGAATCAGTGTACAGTAACTGAGATAATTATCAACTACTCATATCAAAGAAAGAACATATATTTCAAGATGATTATCTAAATTTAATTTTTTCACACAGAAAATTTGTGAAACCAATGTAATAACAGACCAATTTATGCACCATCTTTACATGTTCATCTCCACAGAGGTAAAAAAACAAGCAGGTTTTAACGCATTCAATCTTTAAGAGGAGAACCCAACTAACCGCTACCCTGCTTTCACTTGAACAAATATAAAGGACTGATCTTTTTATGCGTTACTATGGAGAGGATTTTTTTATTACAATTTTCCAGAATGAACAGCACATTTTAGAGAAAAAGAACTTAAGTTATCATGAACAACAACTCAACCAAGGCCTAAACCATAGTTTTCACCTCTTAGAGTGAAGCAGAATCAATATTCGTCTGGGATTCTTATCCCTTTATGTAAACGCACCAACATAAACCATCAATGCCTATAAACTTTGAAAATTACTCATTAACCACATAAACAATATAAAGAAAATCAAATTGAACTCATAAAGAAAAATGACCTTTACTGTCCTATTTTGTCGCAATCAATCAATGACTACAGAACTAACAAAGTAAGCAGCAGTTACAAGGAAAAGTGGACTTGAATTCTAGATAAACTCACATGAATGCAACTCGAAAAAAAATATTTTTTCCTTTCTTCTTAAATAGATAGAATTTGACTTACTAAGGTTGAGGACTGATTATAACAATGTGACTTGGTACAACTACTTGCCTAATTTTCATAGAGCGTTGAACCAGATTAATGAATCTCCTATTGAACAATGTTCTGTGTAGCCAAACACATATGAATTTATACACATAGCATGAAATTTAGCTAGTGAATCATCTTGTGTTAAAGTGTTGCAGCATAATTGATAAAAATACTTCAAGAAATAGGGGAAAGTAACACTCAAATCGAATAGTTTAGCACATGAAATGAAGATGTAATCCCCTAACTTGAATTGTAGAACATGACTTCTTCATGATAAGTTTTACAAACTCAATAATATGGACAAGAAGACTTTAAGACTGATTCAAGCTTATTTTAGCAACCAAATCCCAATCAAGGCAAAGAAAACATTTAGGAGCAGGTATAAAGATTTTGACTGAAGCACTTGACTGTTTCTCTTTTTTAAACACATACAACCAACACTATCAGAAGAACCAGGTTTAATAAGTCATATTCAAAATCTGAATTTTTCAAGAGCTAGGGAAAAATACATGCTTCAAATAGCTTAGGCATACATGAGCTTTCATAAAATCATATTATGCTAAAGGATCTTATATTTCTTGAACATTGACACTCAATCATACTAGGAGCAAGATAATTCTCAATATTACTTCGAAAACTCAAGTTTGATAAGCTCATTCAATTTTAAAATTAAGAAGAGAAAGTTAACATTTGTACATGATTCAAATAGGGTAAAATAGAACCAAACACCCGAGAAAAATCATGCTTATCAGAAAAATGTTTTGAAATTTTATTCAGACGCGGCCTAGTTTGCACAATCGACGTTAACCATAATGAGTAATGATGAAGCAATACTTATGTGCAAACAACATGTGAACATTCATATGAAGCACACACAACCATTTTAAAACAAGTGAGTAGAGTAGACAAGAAGAAAACAAACGAAAATTTTAGGAACTTTGTGACTTAACAACAACTTCAACCGAGCAGATTTTTATGCTTTCACTCATAATTTCTTAACACCACATCATACAAATCAAACAAGACCAGCCCAACCAGTATGAATGTAAAAGAATAAACTAATCATAACGCTAAAAAAAGACAAGAGGAAAATGAGAAAAATAAAATGTTTACTTTCTTCGGGGAAGCGACTGAGACTACGAGCTTGGTTGTCAGAAACTTCACACCACCGCTGGAATCTACAGTGGTTTCATCGGAATTTCGATCTTTTATTTATCTAAAATCTTTGGTCTTTTTTGGGTTCTAGAGAGTGGTTCTCCAAGAAAGAAACTCAAGATCCAAAAGCCAACCCCTAATCCCTCCATTTTAGAGGGGTTTTTATAGGGGAATTTCGAGTAAAATGGGGGGAAATATGAGAGTATTTTGGGTAGAAAGCTCTGAAGGGAAATTCAAATTTCAAATTTGTTCATCCTGATTTAGCCACGTTGGTACTGTAGTAGTACAATTTTCAGGCAATTTTGCCACGATTAAGAGAGAAAGACGTTGAGAGAAGCCAGCTAGGTGATTTCTAGAAGCTTTGAGATTACGGACAACACTTCAATAGATGGATAGGATGGAGATTGAGACATCATTTGGGAATTTTGATGTCATTTGGGGATTGTAAGAGTTGTTGGAGTTCGACGGCATTAGGGTTTTGTACTGGGTTCGTTGTTATCGTCGTCTATTTTGATGAATAAGAGAGAGAGAGAAGGGGTTAAGGGTTCATTTGTTTATTTGTGTAATGAGAGGAGAGAAATAGGAGTATATGGATGAGTTTAGGTTGGGCTCAGGCGGGTTATAGAGGTTGGGTCAAGGGAATGAGAGTGGGCCGGAGGAAAATGGGAACTTATGAACCCAAATTCGGCTAGAGCAATGGGGTAATGAGAGTGGTTTAAGTTTTGGACACATTTTGCAAAATGTGGCCACTCATAAGTTAAAGGGGTAGCCAAATTGATAGGAATTAGGAAAAATCCGGCTAGAATTGAAATGTTTTAAAGAGTTTAGGCTAGAATAGGAATAGAGACGAATTAATTAGAATTAACCATTCGAGCTTCTTTAAATTTAAATGATTTGAAATTAAAATGCTTTAACACATAATTACCTCATTTAACACTTATGAAAAATTAATTTATTCAATTAATCTCTCATTTTGAATTAATTTGGAGGAAAATCAAGCGTTTAATCTTTTAAAAAGAATTTTTTATGAAATTAAACTTTTAAATAGTTCTTTAAGTAAACTTATATAAATTTCACATAGTTAAATATTGAAAATATAAATTGTTACTCAGAACTATTATATAAAGTTGATTTGAAAAATATTTTGTCCTTTTTACAAATAATTATTTTGAAATTTGTTTAAAATTCAAAAAGCCTCAAGATTAATTCGTAATGTGAAAGGTAAAAATTGGGTGTCAAAGGAAATTGACATTCCCAATTTATCAGACCAAAGATTCATTTTCAGAAAATGATTGGTTCTAGCATGAATTTCAAGGAATTATGGCCAAACTCTGGTATCGAGTTTCCTACATATCTCAGGTTAAATAAGAATTCAGGCCACTTGTAGTTCAAGATGCTTGATTTTACGTATGATTTTGAAAGAATTCTGAATTATCCCGGTTTTAAAGTACGGAGAGATCGGAAAGTTGGAGAGTAAGATGATTTGGGGAGGGTTTGGAATGAAGTCGAGTTTTCTACGCAGAGCCCACCTACATATCCCAGGACTCAGGGGATCAGATTGCTTGTAGTTTGACTCAATCAGTGGAAAAGGTAATCTTTATGTTTAAACAATTTTTGGCTCGGGATGGGTGACGAATAATTTGATCTATAGAAAAGAGGCTTGTAACTTCTCAATTACAAATATGGGGCCCTCACATCCATATATAAGATCTACACAGACATAATTTTCAAAGCCCGAGGTGTATTGTCACCCGAATTTGAAAATAAGGAATATTACTTCCAGCGTGAGTTCAAAAAGTACTCTAGATGTGAAACTAAGACCCGATGATAGGAAATACCAACATGCCTTCTGATAGGGGTATGGTTTGATGGTGGTGAAAGTCGTTCCTCAGCTCACGTCCAAAGAGTTTGTTATTCCCCTTTGGACTATGTCCCAGTTTGCTGCTGAGAAAAAGTTCCATGTTGTGATGCGTCCTTTTTGGTGTAGTCCGCACCTGTGGTTTTGCTTTGAGAATTTCATCCTTCTCGGATGCTCTCAACAACATCTCAAAACAAAATTGTTAGTAATAACATAATTCTATTTGGAGAGGTAGTTTTTTTGCCATACCTCATCCTAGGATTATGTTCGAATCCCGTGTTGTGACGTCCTTTTGACGCATTTTGTACCTGTTATTCTGATTCAAGATTTTCATCCTCTCGGATGTTCTTAGTAATATTTGAAACAAAATGGTTAGTATTAAAGTAATTCAATAGAGAAAGATAGCTTTGTACCTCATTTTCGCTTTTGAATGCTTTTTGAATCAGATGTCGTCCTTTCCTATCTCTATCTTAGGAAATAGCAACATTTATGACAAGAATGTGATAGCCTTCATAGCTATCAGATAGGATTGCCTTTTTGGCGGTTTTTGAGTATGAAGATCTTCATAGTCATTGTGATGTAACGGTCTTCGTAACCATTTATGGTGTTCTCTTGAATGTGATAGCCTTCGTGGCTATTTCTAGTAGTCTTTGCATATGCCTTTGGGGTAAATCTTGCACATCATCTGGACGTGACTAACAGATATTCCCTGAATTTTCAGGCTTTGGGTAATCTAGCACATCATCCGACTTTGGATAGAGGCGGCTTACAAATATCCTTCGAATGGCCAGTTTTTGGGGTAATCCTGCACTTTTATCCGATCTTGGATGTTACGCGACTTACAGATCTCCCTTGAATTGCTAGTCTTTGGGTAGTCCTACACAATATCAATGTGGATATGTCGTGGCTTATAGACAACCCTTAGACTATCAATTTTTGGTAGTCTTGCACTTTTATCCAATTTTTGATATTATTGCGACTTACGCATTACCCTTGAATTGTCAATCTTTGGGTGATATTGCACACTATCCGATTTCAGATATCGCAGCGTCTTATAGATAACTCTTAGTCTGTCAAGTTTTGGACAATCTTGCACACTATCTGGTTTCAGACATTGTCATGGCTTACAGACGACCTTTGGCCTTCCAATTTAGGGACATCCGGTTTATCGTCTAATTTGGATGGAGTCTTATATACATCCTTTAGACTATATGCATTCAATCTCGGCAGCAAGCGGTATTTGATTATCGAGGGTGACAAGGCCTTTTCTACACGATCAAATATCGCTGCATATTTTGGCAATTAATGCTCTTGTATGTATAAGCATACTTCAGAGCGAGACTTCATTATCTCTAATAAGGGTGCATAAAAATCCTCGACGTCAGACTCTACCGTCTTACACAATGTCGCATATGAATATGTTGGATGCCAGACTTGGCATAATAATATCCTCAACGTCAGACTCCTCTGTCTCATGCGATGTTGTATGCAAATATGCTGGATGCCAGACTTGACATAATAAATAATAATATCCTCAACGTCAAACTCCTTTATCTCACGCGATATCAAATATAAATATGCTAAATACCAGACTTGGCATAATGATAGGTATGCATAAATATCTGTGGCATAAATATGCAAATGAAAATATCATCAATGTTAGACTCCTCCGTCTTACGTGATGTTGGATACAAATATGCTCTTGGGTCAATCCCACACAGCCATTGCGACTTAAGGACGCCTCTGAATATCACCCTCTTTGAAACCGGCTGGTAGAGGGATATAATACTCGTAGCAAATGTATATGTTGTATTAATGATGATGATGGTCCTTGTGACATGGTCCTCCCAACATGCAAATATGATATGGCCCTCTTGGCATGGTCCTCTTGACATGCAAATATGACATGACCCTCTTGGCATGGTCCTCTTGACATGCAAATATGACATGACCCTCTTGGCATGGTCCTCTTGATATGCAAATATGATAATGATATAGATGATCATGCAATGGCATGCGTAGCAGTTGCAGAAAACATCACCTTTGGTTTTTGTGTTGTCCTGTTGACTCCTTTGTGTGTACTTGTGCTCAAGGCAAACAATTAGTAGACACAATATCGCTTTTACTAGCGACCACAATCAAACTTGAGAAACTTCGAAGACAACATCTATGAAACTAATCAAAACAACTTTGTTTCAAATGTGAATGAAATGGTCGTGCCTATTTCTGGGGATGTCCATAAATACCATTTTTGAACATCGTCTGTTCGTGGTAATTTTCTGCCTACTGGGGATTGGCGAAAAATGTCGTTGATCTCTCATTTGATGTCTTAATTTTGTAGTTGACCCAAAGTGTCCTGATCTTCTTGGGGACTAAGGATGCTGTCAATCTCTTTTTATCTAGTAGTTCCTGCGAACTACAAGAGATTTGCCCATTCCAGGGACTTTTGCCTCTCTGGCTTTTTCCTACCGTTTCGACTTTTATAGCCAAATTTAGGGGCCCTGGTCTTGTTGCATTTCATTAAACATGTTGGATAACGAGGGGCTTTCACCGATTCTTAACATACTTTTTAGGATAACCTGCATCCACAGAAAAATTATTAGTTTTTGGTGAAACTGATCTGTGTTAACCTCCTTCAATCTTTTTCTCCTCGCTTTGTCTTTTCTGGGTGCTTTTCATTATCAGGTGCTCATTGTCCTCGACTTTCTGGGTCATGGTATACATAAGACAAAATCAAAATAAAGGAGTAAAACTAATCTTTTTGTAAAGATTTTTCAAACAAGTTTTTTTTAAAACAAAGATTTTGAAAAAGGATAGTTTTGAAAGGTCTGTGCCCGTCATGTCATGTGCTAGCTCAATGAATGTCCTTTACTCCAGGCCTTGGCATTTCTGACATATTGCTGGCAGAATCTGGAGATCCTTTGTTGTTCTGGCTGGGGAGTTTGAAATATTTTCTGATAGATCTGTCATAGCTAGGAATTAATCCACCTCGTACTATGTTATAACTGGGGATTTTTGAAGTAGATTATGATCCCTTGGTGTAAGGGAACTCGTCGGGGTTTCATTCCGAACTTCCTGAATAAAGCTTGGTGGAAATTTTGAGGTCTTCCTCAATATTTCTTCCCAGTTAAAAGTTTTACGATGAATCTCACTCTATTGGAAAGGGACTTGAGACTCTGTGGGGATTACGAGATTCTTTCTAGATATTTTTTTTGGTTTCTCTTCGACACATTTTGTATTCTGACTTGTTTGGAGGACGATCTTCACCTTATGAATTTTTGAGATTCCTTTCTCGAAAATTCTGCCCCAGTTTCCATTTTCTTGGTGATATGACCAAACCGTTGTGGCTCCTACATATCTCGTTGAGGCAGGAATCAGGTCAAACATAGTTTCCAAACTCATAGTGGAAAATTATTGGAAATAATTAAAGGGATGACCGAGGCCGACAAAGGCTGCCTACGTATCTCATTCTTGAGAATTCAGGTCAAACGTAGTTCGTAAGAAGGGGAAAGATGGATTTTCCTAAAGGGTTGACCAAAGCCGACACAGGCTTCCTACGTATCTCATTCTTGAAAATTCAGGTCAAACGTAGTTTGTACATAGAGGATAGGGAGTTTTTAATGCTTTTACTAAGTGCAAAACGATTATAACCAGAAAATGGATTACAGGGAAAGAGATAGAAGAAAAACCAACTTTAGGCATAATATCTCTTCACATCATCAGAGTTGAACATATTCTCATAAGGTAAGGATTCCCGAAACCTCTTCGACTTCAATCTGTCGAGGAGGGGGGTAAAGCTGAAGGTTTCATTTAAAATCTCAAAATTTTGTCCCAAAGATTTCATTCACTTAGGTTTTAAATCCATAAGAAGGTATCATGCTTAAATGAAGCACATTTTTCTTGTATATGTTCTGTCCAAATCATGCACGACATGAGTTTGTGTTTTTTTCTTAGAAATAGTTATGTATCAATTCTTCTTGCAACCCCCAGCTCGTTTGACCAACTAGAGCTTGCTTTTGGATAAGGTTTGAGTCAATTATTCTAAAGCATCTTATTCTCTGCATATGTATCATGTATGTTCAAAGTTAAAATTGATATCTTTTATGTCGTTTAACAAATTCTTCTCTGCATAGAGCAATATGGATTTTATGTTTCCATGTCTTTTGTCATTAAAATGAATAAGTATACTTGTTTGTTTATCTCCCTCCCTGTTTTCTCCATTGTTGATTTGTGATAAATGTTCTTGGCATCTATTTCTTTATGAATTAAATTCAAACTATGTTGGCGTGACCCACAGTTTGGGAAAGTTCTCAATTTGCTCCTTATGCCTTAAAATCACACTGTGTTTTGTGTTTTTTCTTTCTCCCTGATTTGTTTTCATCTACTAGGTAGATGAGTAAGGTTTTGTAATAAGAAATCTTAGAAAATCCTTTACAGTTGTTTAGAATATGGTAATGAACCAGATTTGCTCATCTAAGAACGTATAAGTGTAATGGTGAGATTGACGAGGATGTGACCCATCGGATTGGCGCAGAGTGGATGAAATGGCGGCTCACATCTGGGGCCTTGTGTGATAAAAAAGTGCCTCTCAAACTGAAAGACAAGTTCTACAGAGCAGCAGTTAGACCGGCTATGTTGTATGGGGTGGAGTGTTGGCCGGTCAAGAACTCTCACGTTCAGAAGATGAAGGTGGCTGAGATGAGGATGTTGCGCTGGATGTGTGGGTTTACTAGGAGGGATAGGCTTAGGAATGCGGATATTCGTGAGAAGGTGGGAGTGTCTTCCGTGGAAGATAAGATGCGGGAAGAGAGGTTGCGATGGTTTGGGCATGTGATGAGGAGAGGTTCAGAGGCCCTTGTGCGGCGGTGTGAGAGGCTAGCTATGGATGGGTTTAAGAGAGGTCGTGGTAGACAGAAGAAATATTGGAGAGAGGTGATCAGGCGGGATTTGGCGCATTTGCAGCTTACCGAGGACATGACCTTAGATAGGAAGGTGTGGAGGGCTCAGATTAGGGTTGTAGGTTAGTAGGTTGGTTGGTTTCTTTCTTTGTAGGGAGGAGTGCGGGGTTTTGTTGTCCTTTTAGTAGTTGAAAGGCTACGCTTGTAGCTTTTGTTTCTTCTGCGCCAGTTACTTGCTAGTGCCTTGGGTAGTTAAATTTTTATATTATTTTGTAGTAGTATAGTTTTGTGTTAGCTGTTGTTTTGTTTATTGGTTATATCTCCTGGATTGCTTTGAGCCGAGGGTCTATCGGAAACAGCCTCTTTACTTCATTCTAGGGTAAAGGTATGGTCTGCGTACATCTCACCCTCCCCAGACCCCACTTTGTGGGAATATACTGGGTATGTTGTTGTTGTTGTTGTACATCATCAGAGTTGATTGGCTTGGCCATGCTTGATTATCTATATCAAATGAAATCAAAGCTCCTCCAAATAGCACTTTTTGGACAATGTACAGTCCTTGCCAATTTGGTGTAAACTTTCCTCTATCTTGTGGGAGGAAAGGATTAACTGTTCATTCTCCGGATTGAATTTTGGATTGACCAATAAATTTTGACAGATGATGTTTGTGCTCGTTCTCATCTTATTATTGTAGGACCAGTCAAAAATGTTGATGTATGGCTTGAGCAAACTGATAAGTTCTTTCTTTTTCGCCTTTGTCAAATGAACACCGATGCTAATTTCATTGACTTGACTGTTGCCTCCCAGATTGACCACCTTAAACTCTTTTAGGTGGGGACTTTCCCAGTCTTCAAAGTTCTTGGACTTCTCAGTTGTTCATTCCAGGACCATGATTTTTTCAACATACCCTTCAAAATCATTGTCGTCTAGCTTGGTTTGTTTCTTAAGCTCTTGACATGACATGACAGTGGCAGGTTTTAACTTATTATTACTGAAACCATAAACAAAGCAAGTTAGATGGTACCAAGTAAATAAGATAAACAACAAAGGTTTTCAGAATATGGGAGACTTTCATTGAAATCCGAAAATATTTGCAAACTATGGCTATAACCCGAATGAATATGGGTCTATGAATTTTGGAAAGCGGTAAAACAATGCGAGAAATATTAAAACATAAAGGGTAGGTCGCGGAGCCTCATCCGGACCATCACCAATTTTTCATAAAACAGAGTCTTTGTCTACCTAGACAAGTGGAAGGTCACGAGGGGAGTTGCGACCTAGTTCTACAGCTTTTCATTGGGCTTGGAATCCCTAATCATAGATGCTTCTAGGACTTCATTTGTTATAGCATCTCATTCTTCAAACAGCTCCCTGATTCTATTCTCTAAACCATCGCTTGGGAGACCAATACGCACAGTGAATGACTGATATAAGTGAGGGAGTGGCTTAGGTGGTCCTGACTGCTTATCCTTTTTGATGCTCATCCTGTCCTCTCGGGCCGTATATCCTAGTCCATGCCTGGTCAATTGTATTGGGATGCTCAAGGGTTCAGTCATATCATTGGAATTCTTTCCCAGTCTGAAGCCTGGTTCATATCCGCTCCTCAGCATCGTAGTCGCGAGCATTTTATAGATAGGTGGCATGGGGATTTGAGAAGAAAGATCCCTTTCTTTGGCATTGACGATCTCTACGGTGTAGAAATCACTTCTTTTTGGGACTTCTTCAGTCACAAGGACACAACCATTAGGGCGGCTTAGGTGACTGCCTTCACCGTGGATCACCACCTCATGTTCCTCCCAGATAAATATTACCATTTGATGCAAAGTTAAGGGCACGACTCTAGCTTCGTAGATCCATGGTCTTCCCAAAAGCAAGTTGTAGTTGGTGGTAATATCTATGACTTGTAATTCTGTACAAAACTTGATTGGTCCCATTTGGATGTACATGCTAACTTCTCTAATAGGTCCCTTTGGCCTCCACCGAAGGCCCTCACGTTGACTCTATTCTGGTGAATCTTCCCCAGATCATACTCCAACTGGGTGAGTCTGGATAATGGGCAAATATTTAGACCCAAACCATCATCAATCAACACTCTATTTATAATCTTCTCTTGACATTTGATAGTGACGTGCAAAGCCTTGTTGCGCATTAACCCTTCGAAAGGGTAGTTCAGCAATAATCAAAGTAGCTATAGCTTTTTCTGGCATTTCCTGCTTTTTAGGTCTAACCGACACTATTGACTTGCTCACAATCCATTCTTCATTGACCTCTATCATGTTAACAGTGGCTCCTCCGTTATTCAGGAGCGGGTTGTTATTAACATTGACCAGTGTTGTTTGTAGTGTGACCACTTTTTGATCAATCAAATCCTGAATTTTATGTCTCAGGTTAATGCAATCTTCGGTATCATGTCTGAATCCTCTGAAATAATAAGCACAATATCGGTTAGCTCTGAAGAAATGAGAGTAAGGATTGCCTGGTTTGGGTTGTATAGGCTGAATAAATTCAGAAGCTTTCAATCTATCATATAACTGAGTTCTGGTTTCAGCCAATTGGGTGAAAGCTCGAGGAGCTTTCTTTTCCAAATTTGGACGAGGGATATTAGCATTCGCGGAAGGGGGAGCCTAGCGATTATTCTGGTCTCGGGAGCCTTTTGATACACTTGGAAGTTTTGGGGAGGATCCTGGTATGTGGGTTGCATACTTAGTTGTGGAGCTTGGTATATGGGCTGCACATTTGGTTGTGGAGCTTGGTATATAGGCTGCACGTTTGGTAAATTGGTTGAGGGTTTTGTGAAGCTGGGGGAGGAGTTGATGGAATGAGTGACTTTTTGTAGTTGGTTCCAAAGGGTTTCCATGACTTTGGTCTAGGACTGGAAGATACTGAAGAAACCTCTTCTTTCTTCTTTCGGGGAAATCCTATTGATCCTGAGGAGGCAGAAGCCTTAGCAATCTAGCCGCTGCGGAGACCTTCTTCCACAATTTCACCAAATCTTAACTGAATCAGCGAATGGTATTTTAACTGCTGATATAATTTTGTTATAAAATTCTAAATCCTGTAAGCGCATAAACACTGCGCTTATCTCCTCTTCGGTCAAAGGAGGGCGAACTCTTGCCGCCTCCTTTCTCACCGATAGGCGTAGTCTCTGAAGTCTTTGTTTGATCTTTGCCTGATGCGCCTTAGAGAGTATCAATCTGGGATGACTTCCATATTGTATGCAAACCTTTGAGCGAAGTCTCGGGCTAGGTCACTCCATCTAGACCACTTCTTCTGTTCCTGAGAGGTGAACCATTCTAAAGCCTCTCCTCTCAGACTTCGACTGAAAAACCTCATTAACAGAGCGTCGTTCTTTTGGGCCCCGACCATCTGGTTGCAATAGCTTCTTAAATGTGCTTTAGGATTTCTAACACCGTTGAAGGTCTCAAACTTGGTAACCTTGAACCCTTCTGGAAGGTCCATTTCGCGATGGATATAGAGATCATCATAGTCATAGCCTTTCTCATAAGGTGAACCTTGAAATTCTCTAATCCTGGCTACCTTTATTTATGACATGTCATGGTCATGTTTCTTCTCTATGCCTCTCAGTTCTTTTCCTTTGTCCTCATAGTGGTCTAGCTCAGGGCTTTCCTGGAGAATGGGGTATGGTTCCATCATATCATGGTGAAATCATCTTGTGTTAAAGTGTTGCAACATAATTGATAAAAATACTTCAAGAAATAGGGGAAAATAACACTCAAATTGAATAGTTTAGCACATGAAATGAAGACGTAATCCCCTAACTTGAATTGTAGAACATGAGTTCTTCATGATAAGTTTTACAAACTCGATAATATGGACAAGAAGACTTTAAGACTGATTCAAGCTTATTTTAGCAACCAAATCCCAATCATGGCAAAGAAAACATTTAGGAGCAGGTATAAAGATTTTGACTGAAGCACTTGACTATTTCTCTTTTTTAAACACATACAACCAACACTTTCAGAAGAACCAGGCTTAGTAAGTCATATTCAAAATCTGAATTTTTCAAGAGCTAGGGAAAAATACATGCTTCAAATAGCTTAGGCATACATGAGCTTTCATAAAATCATATTATGCTAAAGGATCTTATATTTCTTGAACATTGACACTCAATCATACTAGGAGCAAGATAATTCTCAATATTACTTCGAAAACTCAAGTTTGATAAGCTCATTCAATTTTAAAATTAAGAAGAGAAAGTTAACATTTGTACATGATTCAAATAGGGTAAAATAGAACCAAACACCCGAGAAAAATCATGCTTATCAGAAAAATGTTTTGAAATTTTATTCAGACGCGGCCTAGTTTGCACAATCGACGTAAACCATAATGAGTAATGATGAAGCAATACTTATGTGCAAACAACATGTGAACGGTCATATGAAGCACACACAACCATTTTAAAACAAGTGAGTAGAGTAGACAAGAAGAAAACAAACGAAAATTTTAGGAACTTTGTGACTTAACAACAACTTCAACCGAGCAGATTTTTATGCTTTCACTCATAATTTCTTAACACCACATCATACAAATCAAACAAGACCATCCCAACCAGTATGAATGTAAAAGAATAAACTAATCATAACTCTAAAAAAAGACAAGAGGAAAATAAGAAAAATAAAATGTTTACTTTCTTCGGGGAAACGACTGAGACTACGAGCTTGGTTGTCAGAAACTTCACACCACCGCTGGAATCTACAGTGGTTTCATCGTAATTTCGATCTTTTATTTATCTAAAATCTTTGGTCTTTTTTGAGTTCTAGAGAGTGGTTCTCCAAGAAAGAAACTCAAGATCCAAAAGCCAGCCCCTAATCCCTCCATTTTAGAGGGGTTTTTATAGGGGAATTTCGGATACAATGGGGGAAATATGAGAGTATTTTGGGTAGAAAGCTCTGAAGGGAAATTCAAATTTCAAATTTGTTCATCCTGATTTAGCCGCGTTGGTACTGTAGTAGTACAATTTTCAGGCAATTTTGCCATAATTAAGAGAGAAAGACGTTGAGAGAAGCCAGCTAGGTGATTTCTAGAATCTTTGAGATTATGGACAACACTTCAATAGATGGATAGGATGGAGATTGAGAAGTCATTTGGGAATTTTGATGTCATTTGGGGATTGTAAGAGTTGTTGGAGTTCGACGGCATTAGGGTTTTGTACTGGGTTCGTTGTTATCGTCGTCTATTTTGATGAATAAGAGAGAGAGAAGGGGTTAAGGGTTCATTTGTTTATCTGTGTAATGAGAGGAGATAAATAGGAGTATATGGATGAGTTTAGGTTGGGCTCAGGCGGGTTATAGAGGTTGGGTCAAGGGAATGAGAGTGGGCCGGAGGAAAATGGGAACTTATGAGCCCAAATTCGGCTAGAGCAATGGGGTAATGAGAGTGGTTTAAGTTTTGGACACATTTTGCAAAATGTGGCCACTCATAAGTTAAAGGGGTAGCCAAATTGATAGGAATTAGGAAAAATTCGGCTAGAATTTAAAGGTTTTAAAGAGTTTAGGCTAGAATAGGAATAGAGACGAATTAATTAGAATTAACCATTCGAGCTTCTTTAAATTTAAATGATTTGAAATTAAAATGCTTTAACACATAATTACCTCATTTAACACTTATGAAAAATTAATTTATTCAATTAATCTCTCATTTTGAATTAATTTGGAGGAAAATCAAGCGTTTAATCTTTTAAAAAGAATTTTTTATGAAATTAAACTTTTAAATAGTTCTTTAAGTAAACTTATATAAATTTCACATAGTTAAATATGGAAAATATAAATTGTTACTCAGAACTATTATATAAAGTTGATTTGAAAAATATTTTGTCCTTTTTACAAATAATTATTTTGAAATTTGTTTAAAATTCAAAAAGGCTCAAGATTAATTCATAATGTGAAAGGTGAAAATTGGGTGTCAACAACTGCCCCTCCATTTGGTTAGGGTGAGTGTAATGAACCCTGGGCAAAGGGAATTGACGTTCCCAATTTATCCGACCAAAGATTCATTTTCAGAAAGCGATTGGTTCTAGCATGAATTTCAAGGAATTATGGCCAAACTCTGGTATCGAGTTTTCTACATATCTCGGGTTAAATAAGAATTCAGGCCACTTGTAGTTCAAGATGCTTAATTTTACGTATGATTTTGAAAGAATTCTGAACTATCCCGGTTTTAAAGTACGGAGAGACTAGAAAGTTGGAGAGTAAGATGATTGGGGGAGGGTTTGGAATGCAGTCGAGTTTTCTACGCAGAGCCCACCTACATATCCCAGGACTCAGGGAATCAGACTGCTTGTAGTTTGACTCAATCGGTGGAAAAGGTAATCTTTATGTTAAAACAACCTTTGGCTCGGGATGGGTGACGAATAATTTGATCTATAGAAAAGAGGCTTGTAACTTCTGAATTACAAATATGGGGCCCTCACATCCATATATAAGATCTACACGGACATAATTTTCAAAGCCCGAGGTGTATTGTCACCCAAATTTGAAAATAAGGAATATTACTTCCAGCGTGAGTTCAAAAAGTACTCTAGATGTGAAACTAAGACCCGATGATAGGAAATACCAACATGCCTTCTGATAGGGGTATGGTTTGATGGTGATGAAAGTCGTTCCTCAGCTCACGTCCAAAGAGTTTGATATTCCCCTTCGGACTATGTCCCAGTTTGCTGCTACGAAAAAGTTCCATGTTGTGATGCGTCCTTTTTGGTGTAGTCCGCACCTGTGGTTTTGCTTTGAGAATTTAATCCTTCTCGGATGCTCTCAACAACATCTCAAAATAAAATTGTTAGTAATAACATAATTCTATTTGGAGAGGTAGTTTTTTTGCCATACCTCATCCTGGGATTATGTTCGAATCCCGTGTTGTGACGTCCTTTTGACGCATTTTGTACCTGTTATTCTGATTCAAGATTTTCATCCTCTCGGATGTTCGTGGTAATATTTGAAACAAAATGGTTAGTAGTAAAGTAATTCAATAGAGAAAGATAGCTTTGTACCTCATTTTCGCTTTTGAATGCTTTTTGAATCAGATGTCGTCCTTTCCTATCTCTATCTTAGGAAATAGCAACATTTATGACAAGAATGTGATAGCCTTCATAGCTATCAGATAGGATTGCCTTTTTGGCGGTTTTTGAGTATGAAGATCTTCATAGTCATTGTGATGTAACGGTCTTCGTAACCATTTATGGTGTTCTCTTGAATGTGATAGCCTTCGTGGCTATTTCTAGTAGTCTTTGCATATGCCTTTGGGGTAAATCTTGCACATCATCTGTATCAACGTGACTAACAGATATTCCTTGAATTTTCAGGCTTTGGGTAATCTAGCACATCATCCGACTTTGGATAGAGGCGGCTTACAAATATCCTTCGAATGGCCAGTTTTTGGGGTAATCCTGCACTTTTATCCGATCTTGGATGTTACGCGACTTACAGATATCCCTTGAATTGCTAGTCTTTGGTTAGTCCTACACAATATCAATGTGGATATGTCGTGGCTTATAGACAACCCTTAGACTATCAATTTTTGGTAGTCTTGCACTTTTATCCAATTTTTGATATTATTGCGACTTACGCATTACCCTTGAATTGTAAATCTTCGGGTGATCTTGCACACTATCCGGTTTCAGATATCGCTGCGTCTTATAGATAACTCTTAGTCTGTCAAGTTTTGGACAATCTTGCATACTATCTGGTTTCAGACATCGTCATGGCTTACAGACGACCTTTGGCCTTCCAATTTAGGGACATCCGGTTTATCGTCTAATTTGGATGGAGTCTTATAGACATCCTTTAGACTATATGCATTCAATATCGACAGCAAGCAGTATTTGATTATCGAGGGTTACAAGGCCTTTTCCACATGATCAAATATAGCTGCATATTTTGGCAATTAATGCTCTTGTATGTATAAGCATACTTCAGAGCGAGACTTCATTATCTCTAATAAGGGTGCATAAATATCCTCAACGTCAGACTCTACCGTCTTACACAATGTCGCATATGAATATGTTGGATGCCAGACTTGGCATAATAATATCCTCAACGTCAGACTCCTCTGTCTCATGCGATGTTGGCTGCAAATATGCTGGATGCCAGACTTGACATAATAATAATAATATCCTCAACGTCAGACTCCTTTATCTCACGCGATATCAAATATAAATATGCTGAATACCAGACTTGGCATAATGATAGGGATACATAAATATCTGTGGCATAAATATGCAAATGAAAATATCATCAATGTTAGACTCCTCCGTCTTACGCGATGTTGGATACAAATATGCTCTTGGGTCAATCCCACGCAGCCAGTGCGACTTAAGGACGCCTCTGAATATCATCCTCTTTGAAACTGGCTGGTAGAGGGATATAATACTCGTAGCAAATGTATCTGTTGTTTTAGTTACTCATGCTCGAAGAAGAAAAGAAGTAATTCATTATAAAGGAAAGAAGATTCTTACAATATGATGAAAATACTCTTCAATAATCCAAGAACAAGAACTCAAGAACACGAATTCACGAATCTGAAAACGTGTTGTTGCTCTCAAAAAACGACTAAAAACTATTCTAAAACTATTGGGTGAATTCTAATTACATAAACCTATCATAGGGTATTTATAGGAGTCAAAGAAACCAAATCCAAAACGGGCTAGGAATCCCCAAAACGCGGGTCGCCGCCTCACGCCACTGCCTAAGCGTGACGGTCAGGCTGACGGACCGTCAAGGCAGTGACGGACCGTCGCCTGGACCGTCACTGCTAGGCAGTGGTGTCGCCTCCTTTGCTGCCTCCACGCGACGGTCTATGTGACGGACCGTCACACATGTGACGGACCGTCACTCAAACCGTCACCCTTAGGCAGAACTTCGTTTTTCTCGTATTTTCTTCCGTTTTCGTGTTTGCTTCCATTTCCTACAAATACAACATAAAAACATCAAAAACAACAATGGTTGCTTGAAAACGTACGATTGTTCTTAGTAAAAAGGAGTCGAAAGTGACGTAAGTTAGCGTCACATCAACACCCTCAACTTAAAACGTTCGCTTGTCCTCAAGCAACATAACATAAAATAATAATACGACTCTACTAAAACAAACTCCTGTTTATAGCAACTCATGGTCATTCAACTTATTCAATTAAATCAGGCTCCCTCGTAGCACACGTATGTATGAAACACTAACTTGCAAGGATCCAAACATGTCATTCCGATATGATAGAACATTATGCATACACACGCGTAGCTATCCTAACAATCAATAGACAATATAGACATCTTGGTGCCCTCACCACAAAGAAATCCCACACACAAGATTTGGGACTAGGTAAGCGCTCACACTCACAAACGATTTCAAACAATGCACATGCGATACCATAGGCTTGCCCTTACTATTCTATTTCAGTTCTTCAGAAAGCTACTTAGGATCACTACAGGACTTGTATTTGCTTGTAATGAGGCTTCGGGTGCAGGTAGGATACATTTAGGGGTTAGTGACTAAGCCCTCCTTGGAACCATTTACATCTTATCACCACATAACTTCACTTTATCCATCCTTATTCACCTTTTTATTTCCTTGATTCTAGATACAGGTGCGACCTCTTTATTGACAATTCTTTTTGTTTCTTTTTCGATCTTTTTCATCTTTCTTTATTTTTCTTTTCTTTTCTTAGGCGCACACCCGGATTTTCATTCTATTCAACAACAATCATCTCCATCCTTTTTTTCTTCTCCTTTACCACTGTAGTAGCCACCCTCAACTTAGGCTGATTGCCTACGTCAAGGTGCACAATGTCCATTGGTAGGACCAGGGCCAAAACAGGGTTTACCTCTATAGTAGCCACCCTCAACTTAGGTTGTTTTGCCTACGTTGAGGTGCACGATGTCCAAGGAAGGACCAGGGCCAAGATAGGGATTCAAAGTTAAACAGGAATGGTGACAGGTTATTGAAAGAATAAGGTCAATTATGGCTCAAACAGGGATCAAAGGGATTATTTATATTTGGACGGTCTTATAGGTTAAGTGGACTGCACACAAAAAGGGCCTGTGATCCTTTCCTAAGCAACCAAACTTCAAACTTAACAAAATAGACCGGGCAAGTTCTAGATGCATGCACAGAGTAAGAATTTATGACAATAATCTCACACGCTCTTGGCACCAAGAAACTATATTGCTACCAACTATCAAACAACCGCTCGGCTTAAGCATCCTCATTCTAATCATAATCACCCAATGACATACAAGGATCCAGACAGTCAATTGTTTCAACATAAGCTCAAAACCAGAAAATTTTTAAATGGGGCGCTTCTTTGATAAGAAATCGCATGCTTTGCTATAGACACTAAAAAAAATTAAAACAACCTAAACATGCCGGTTCTACTAGATAGCACACCGGAGGGAAAAGAAATCGGCAACAAAAACCCTCGGTGGTGACTCACAGGTTTCCCAACACCCTCAACTTAGACTCATGCATTGTCCCCAATGCATATATGCGAAAGCATAAAAAAAACTGTGAGAATAAAGGAATACCTGTGATGTCGATTGGACTCAGATTCTGGAATGATGTTGGAGACCGCCAGGGTCTCCAAAACAAGAGAACTCGATGGAGTGTTTGCACGCGCTGCTGATTCGATGTTGCTGTCCAACTTCTTCTTTTGTTGGCTCCGCAGCTAGTCGTGACCGCTTCTTCGCTCTTTCTTTGCAGATTCTCTTGCGGTGTTTTCGCTTTCTAGATTTAATTTCACCGCCTTCCTCTACATGTTTATGCTCTCGCACCATACTTCTTACCACAGCTAGAGTCTCGACCAAACTCTTCTCCTCAAGGTGCACATCCGCAGGAGGTTCCTCAATGGCATTGATGACCGCGACTACTCTCATGTCACTTGGTTGCTTCATCAATTTAGACACATCGAACTTGACCATTTCATTGTTCAATCGGAAGGTCAGTTCGTTTTTCTCCATGTCAACCAAAACTCTCGCCGTAGCTAACAATGGTCGTCCCAAGATTATGGGAACTTCGAAGTCCACTTCGCAATCCAAAATTACAAAGTCAGCTGGGAAGATAAGCTTACCAATCTTCACTAGCACATCAGACAATACTCCAACAGGTCGTTTTATCGAACGGTCAGCCATCATCACTCTCATGGACGTTGGTTTAGGAGCTCCCAAACCCAATTTGTTATACACTGCTAGCGGCATCAAATTGATACTAGCACCAAGGTCACACATAGCTCTCCCGAAGTTGAGCTTCCCGATAGTACATGGAACAGTGAACGCACCTGGATCATCCTTCTTTTCAACTAACGACCTTGAAGAGATAGCGCTGCAGTGATGGAGGTTGTCTTCCGGTTCAAAACTTACCGTCCTCTTCTTTGTGATCAAGTCCTTCATGAACTTGGCATAACCGGGCATTTGTTCCAGAGCTTCCACCAATGGTATGTTTATTGAAATTGTTTCAACATGGTGATGAAGTTCAGGAACTTACCATCGTCAGCTTTCTTCTTCAACCTCTGGGGGAAAGGAGGTGGGTGTCGAAACATCATAGTTGGAAGCTTTTCAGCTTCCTTGCGTTTCTCTGCGGGCTTTGGCGTTTCCTCCTCTACCGCCTCTTTATCATCCGCACTATCATCTTGAGCATGAATTACCGGATGTGATTCCGGTAATACTTTTCCGCTTCTTGTGGTGATCGCCATACAGCTTGCATCATTCTGCGGATGAGTGGTGTCGCTCGGCAAAGTACCTATTTTCCTTGGGTTTAGAGATGCCGAGATGTGACCCACTTGCTGCTCTAGTTGCTTGATCGCGGTTGAGTATGACTCCACTACCAGACTCAATGTTGATAACTCATTCCGTATTGCCTTTACCCCAGAGTCCGTTGATTCCACCTTAAGCAGCATCTTCGCCATCATGTTCTCAAGTTTGGACGTCTCAGTTTCGCTGCCAGTTTTGTCCCGATTGCCAGGTGGTATATACAACCCACCTCTATCGGAGTTGTTCCTCCAGCTTCCTTGGTCGCGATTTTTGTAGCCACCATTCTCATAGTGGTTGTCTCTTGGATAGTTCCGACCTTGGTTTCCCTGGCCATTGGCCTGGAAACCCCCCAAGTAATTGGCCTCCTCAGTCTCTATACCTTGGGAACCCACAGCTTGCACCTTCTCTATACTTCCTGACGTCAAGTGCCTTGTCAGGAGATCCAACTGTGTTTTAAGATGCGCCATGTCTTGGTCGCGCTCCTCCTCTTTCCTTCTCTGCTCTGCTGACATGCCAACTGTATAGGTGCTAGCTGCAACCTCTGAATCTCGTGTGTGCCAGGCCCTGTTGGTCTTGGTGAGCCTGTCTAGAATAGCTGTGGCGTCGGCAAAAGTGCGACCCATAAACGCTCCACCTGCTGCGTTATCCAATGTCGGCTTGGTAGCCGAATTTAGTGCCCGGTAGAATGTCTGCATCAAGAATTTGTTGTTCAGCTGATGGTTGGGGCACTGTGTCAGCTTCTTCTTAAATCGCAACCAGGTCTCGTGCAGTGCTTCGTGCGGTTGCTGCCTGAAGTTGCTGATTTCGTCCCTCAATTGTATCATCCGAGAGGGAGGAAAGAACCTTTCTAGGAAAGCTCCTCTCAACTCTCCCCATGTTGCGATAGAGTCGGGGGTCAATTCTGTCAACCACAACGCTGCCTCATCAGACAGAGACAACGGAAACAACCTAAGCCTGATCGCAGTCTGACTCACTCCTGGCAGTTCGAACGACTTGCAGATGCCCACGCAATTCATTAATTAAGTGCTGGGTTGGATCATCCCTAGCGACACCTCGGAACACTCCTCTCCAGTTCAACAGCTGGATCATCGTGCTAGTGATGTTGAACTTGGCTCCGGGCGGTAGCGGTGGAACAATAATGGCGCCAGTAGCGCCAGCTCCATCTAATTCGAAATCCTCATCCTGCAGACCACCAGCATTCAGATTTTGTTGGGCCTGCAGTTCGGCAGCGAGCCTTGCTGCCTCTAGTTCTGTGGCCATATTCCGCCTCAAAGTTCTAGCAAGCTCGGGATCGTAAGGTAGTATTAATTCACCCGAGCTCCGGGTACTTGGCATGCACAGACTATGTACCCTGTCAACGACAAAAACAACAAACAAAAATAAAAGCAGGAAACTATGACTAAGAGTCAAATGAACACACTAGACTTAATCAAAAACCGTATTCCCCGGCAACGGCGCCATTTTTGATAACGCTCAAACTACACCTCTATTTAAGAAGCGTACGCGATCGTTGTCAAATATATAACCCAACAAGGTTGGGGTCGAATCCCACAGAGAATATGGTGATGATTAAGACTTTAGTGAAGTATGTGACTAGTCGTCAATCGTTTCCAGTAAATAACAGGGGGGGTTTTGTAATCAAATTGTAACCAAAACAATAATAAACGTAGGAGAAATAATCAGTAGGAGAGAATGCGAACTAGGGACGTGGTTACCATGGCGTTGTAACAATGTCGATTCTAGGCTTAACCGGGTTCTTTCTATATGCGTGTCACGATGTGATTGCGTCAATTGTATCGTCTAAACGTCTCTCGACCAAGTAAACAAATTTCCTTTTCTATTCTCTCGACCTCGAAAAGATGTGCTTTTTAGCTTTCAATCCTAACATCAAGTAGAGTAATCCAGTTACGGCATTAATCTTTAAGACGAGAGTTGGTAGTCTCGAATCCTTGTTGTTAATCAAGTTTCCCGGTTTTAATCTCTTTCTCAAGCAAATTAAACCTAGGCGTGTTCTAATGTTTGCAATCCACTAGAAAACGTGACATAATGTATGATTAACAACGTGACAATACATAAATCGAACCCAACGCTACCCGGAATCTATATTGCTACGTTGGCCATGGCTCCCACAACCCTAGTTGCGGGAGTTTTAGTTACTCATGCTCGAAGAAGAAAAGAAGTAATTCATTATAAAGGAAAGAAGATTCTTACAATATGATGAAAATACTCTTCAATAATCCAAGAACAAGAACAACCAAGAACTCAAGAACACGAACTCAAGAATCCGAAAACGTGTTGTTGCTCTCAAAAAA